>MU223045.1:1416657-1440871 GCA_018584345.1 Thuja plicata | reverse complement strand
CACCCACCCCGCCTATCCCTCAACATCACTTGACTCAAGCCCAGCCGCTATAATTCCCCCCCCCCATTGATCGCAGTTAACTTGCAATGTGTGTCAACAATGGTAGTTCACTTCTAGTCATATTGCATTGGACAATGGACTACAGTATATTGGACTGTTTTATGTCATTTAAATGGTAGTTTTTGGAAAATTAGATGACAGTGCTGTAATGTGATTCTTTGGTTTTCAGTTGGGTCTTTTATGTTTTGGATGATAGGAGCCACTTGTAATGGTTGCTTGAGATAAACCCACTTAAATCAGCTAAATTTTCACTTTTTTGATTTTTATTTCTGATTTTATCTTTTTGACAGAGGATATATGTAGCCATTGTTTTGGCGGATTGATTGGTTTTTGTCATTGGAATAGTAATTATTGAAAACCAGATGAAAGTTTTGTTGAGTAATTCATTAAGAATCAGTTAGGTGATTATATTTTGGATAATAGGAATCACTTGTGTTTTCTTTGAGATTTTTTTGGAGAATTTGATTGTTTTTTTGGTGTTTGAATATTAATTTCAGAAAAATCAGATGAAAATTTTATGCACTACCTACTTGGGAATCAGATGGATGTTTATGTCTTGGATGATAGGAATCACTTGTAGAGATTGCATATATACAACTTACATGTGTGTGAGTGAAACAAATGTGTGTATGTGGGTCTAGGTGCGTTTGTAGGGGCATGTATTTTTTTGATTATGTGCATTCAAGGGTGATTTGTGTTTGACTTTGTATGCCTGTGTTTTTGTGCACACACATTTTGTTTGTATTATCCATAAATCAGCTGATTTTCACCATATGGATAGCAATTAATGGAAAATTATGTGGGCTTTTGTTGCTTGGAAAGTAGTATTTGATAAAGGAGAAATGCAGACATTTTTTGGAGTAGGATGTCTGTTATGCAAACTGCACCGCATCAAGGATGCAGTACAAGTACAGAGCAAATCTGTACCTGTGATTTGATTTTCCAACTCCTTGTTTTGGATTGTAAAATTTCAAATGCAAGCTGAGTGATTTAATAGAGAATTTCTAC
Source organism: Thuja plicata (assembly GCA_018584345.1). NCBI lineage: Eukaryota > Viridiplantae > Streptophyta > Pinopsida > Cupressales > Cupressaceae > Thuja > Thuja plicata. Next base: position 1,439,803 of record MU223045.1, on the reverse strand, counting down.
TTAAAATGAATTAGAATTTTGTGCTTTTGTATGCCCGCTGTAAATTGGGCGGTATTTCCTTGCTTTGATAAAAATCCTTGAGGAATTTCAGATGTGTTTTTATCAATTGATATCAGTCTTTTGAAAATGAGAATGGCGTCCTTGTCTAGGTTAAAAGATTAAGCTTTTTCGATTGTTTCAACATTAGTTCTTTACAAATGAGAAAGGTAGGCATTGTTTTACATAAAAATATCATTAAACTAACCAGGTTTAATTGTATTCACTTGCACATGTGGCAGAAGATTATGAGTTTATTTGTATATGTATTTTGAAATATGGGCTGAAAATATCAGGAGGCTTACACAGGTTGTTTTTTTAAAACAGCTATCCTTAGATCTGATTGAAGATTGGCTCGAGTCTCATCCTCAAGCTTCATCATGGGGACAGTCTAATGATAGGCTGTTGAGATTAGGAGAAATTGCAGGGTATCAAGATTACCATGGAATGGCAGCCCTGAGAACTGTATGTATCTTCCTTCATTATTTTTACTTACCATCAAGTGATTCCTTTATGTTTAGTTTCATTGGACTGTAATCTCTTTTCTTTCATTAGGGACAAATCACTCAGACAGTGGATAAGCCTTTTTCTTGATCTATTGAAATATGTTGATAGTAACTAATTGACATTAACCAACAAGCTGCAGACCAGACAAGCCAGGCCAAAAAAGTAGAGCGTAGAGAAAATAGCAAGGACTCGGTGCACACCATTAAAGTGGTTTACTTTGCTTACAATAGTTAAGATTTATAAGTTGAAAAAGGATGATAGAGGTGAATAACCATGATTAATAATAAGTAATGACCTAGATAGCTGGAGAGTTCTAAGCAACACAAGTCTACTGCTATTTGGGTCTTAACTTACTATTAATCACAGTTAATATTAATAATATACAATAGTTAGTACTTGTAAGTAGGGTTCTGATATCGAGGTAGCAGTCGAGCTGTCTGATTTCCCATTTCGTGTCATTTGCAAATAATCTCGGCTTTGAGAGGGTCTTGCATGGGCCATGTCATAGGACAGTAAATGATGAACTAATGGGCAGTATTTTGCATCTTGAGAATAGCTTACATCATACATGATCTGATGATGGGGAATGGGATCTACAAGCTTGAAAGCAATTTGAGAGAGTAATGCATAAATGTACAGAAAACTGCCAAAGCCCTTTTACTCTTATAAGTCAAGCTTTATCGGTTAAACATTAATCCGTGTCAAGCTAACATTAATCTGTCTCGAAACTGATTATATCCTAGTCTTGCATCAAATTTCAGAATTTTTATTTAATCAAAATCCAGATCATCATATTGCCTTGGATGGAATTAGGAGTGCATATGATTTGTTCTTGACAAGTGGCAGCATTATTGCCTAAGAAAATATTGATAAGAGTTAGTTTAATGAAGAGGTAATCTGTTAATGCTTTTCGAACCAGAATATAATCAATGCAATAACAGAAACTAGAAAAGCATATGAACAGATGACACGATTAATTACCCTGGGAAAACCCTCCTAGTCGAGGGAAAAACCCAGCCACACCCGAAAATAGATCCCTTTATTGAGTTCTTCAAAACAGATACAATAATCACTTGCTTATGATTGAATACTCTCAACATCCGAGCAATAAGCCTTATTCTCAAATTGATCACTTCAGCTATACAAACACAGAATAAACAAAAGCTACAGGTATCTCACAGATACTTGTCATACAGAGAATGACTTCTGTAATTTATCTCACGCATATATCAATAAGGGAAAAACTCAGAGCACACATTTTTTTCACGAAATTTCTCAGAGCACCCGGATATATCAGCAGTCCAAAGATCACACTAACTCTCTCTTACACGACAACATCCAATTACAGTTTTAACTTTTAACATTACAAACATGAACCTTTGATCTTCCAAGACACTCGACACTTCACCAAGTGTCGTCGGCGGTTACATTCTTTTCGGTTTCATAATCTCATTGACGGCAGGTGTATGACATTTTGCATGCCAGCTAAACCTTTAATGGAGAGACCGTCGAGAGATAATTATGTACTCAATACGAGCATCCAACATAAGCCACGGGAAAGAGTAATCAACAGCGGTAGCACTTCCATAATAACCAACCACGGACGGTGACAGATAAGCATAAAACGATGCCAGGCTATCTCACTCATGGTGCCATGACATCCTTTCTCAACGGTGAAGGTGTACATGTCAAGAATAATTCTCTCGCAGCTACAAGAACTTCAACACTCCCTCTTAGCAAGAGAGAGATTATTCATATGACATTAGTGAGTCTCAACCTGACAAGCACAATGAAGCTGCAACAAAATTGTCAATAAAAGAAAATCTCATCATAGATTTTCTTAATATAAAATTGTTATCTTAGCATAACAATATTCACCATAGCTACTCCTAGAGGGTGAATCAGAAAAGCATAAAATTAAGTCATGGAGTCACACACATGACTTCCACCATGGCTACTCCTCAAACTTCTCCCAGAGAAGAATGCATTACCACCTTGCCTACTCGCAGAGGGTGGTTCCACCATACCTACTCGCAAAGGGTGGTTCAAGGGCTTTCACCTCAAACTTCTCCCAGAGAAGAATGCATTACCACCTTGCCTACTCGCAGAGGGTGAAACAAGGGATTTCACCTCAAACTTCTCCCAGAGAAGAATGCCTTAACAAGGGTTTTCACCTCGAACTTCTCCCTCTCGGAGAAGAACTCATTAAAGCATATAAAGATCATCTGAATGTTGAGACTCCCTCTCAGCTGAGGCTCCCTCTCTACAGGGGTAGCATATTCACAGTTTGAATAACACAATAATTTACACCAATGTTTGACCAAGCAAGGAGATTTCGCACTCTCCCTCTGCCACACAAGCTCCCTCTGCCACACAAGCTCCCTCTGAATATCAATTCTTCCTCTTCGAAGAAACTAATCACAAAATAATCTGTATGGATACTTCTTCTTCAAGAGCCACCAACTCAGCTTAGGCTGCAATCTCTCATCATCCTTGTGCTCCTCGATCCATCCTAGAAGCATTTTAGAGAGATTAGTAATATTATCAAACAGACTAATGCTAGAAGCATACATGATTCACTACTTCCAATGTTATTTCATGAATTAAATATATAAAATTCATGATCAATATTCAAAGATACATAATACTAATCTCTGGATTGTCTAATCTTTCTCAAGAAGGATCTCAACATGCACACAAATAAAGATCAATACACAACTATCTCTTTTAACAAGACTGAGCAAAAATTGTAGTCCAACATTCATAAGATGATCATTGCACTACATGCATACTATCTTGCACGATGAATACCGACGAACATTTTCTTAAGCAATACCATAACTGCAATCAGAAAGACCTTCATCAGAAGCAATTTAGAAGCTCTGAACACAAGTATTCTGGAAACTCCATCCCGCACAATATTGAAGACAGATAAACAACTCAAACTTTGCTCAGAAAATCTTCTGGATCTTTTCTTCAGACCTTGCTCTGATACCATGTTAATGTTTTTCGAACCAGATTATACTAAATGCAATAACAGAAACTAGAAAAACATATGAATAGATGACATGATTAATTACCCTGGGAAAACTCTCCTACTCGAGGGAAAATCCCAGCCACACCCGAAAATAGATCCCTTTATTGAGTTCTTCAAAACAGATACAATAATCACTTGCTTATGATTGAATACTCTCAACATCCAATCAATAAGCTTTATTCTCAAATTAATCACTTCAGCTATACAAAAACAAAATAAACAAAAGCTACAGGTATCTCACAGATATTTATTGTACATAGAATGACTTCTGTAATTTATCTCATGCATATATCAAAAGGTAAAAACTCAGAGCACACATACTTTTTTGACGAAATTTATCAGAGCACCTGGATATATCAACAGCCCAAAGATCACACTAACTCTCTCTTACACGGCAACATCTAATTACAATTTTAACATTACGAACATGAACCTTTGATCTTCCAAGACGCTAGACACTTCACCAAGCGTTGACGGCGGTTACATTCTTTTCGGTTTCATAATCTCATTGACGGCAGGTGTATGACATTTGGCATGCCAGCTAAACCTTTAATGGAGAGACCGTCGAGAGATAATTATGTACTCAATACGAGCATCCAACATAAGCCACAGGAAAGAGTAATCGACAGTGGTAGCACTTCCATAACAATAACCACGGATGGTGACATATAAGCATAAAACGATGCCAGGCCATCTCACTCACGGTGCCATGACATCCTTTCTCAGCGGTGAAGGTGTACATGTCAAGAATAATTCTCTCGCAGCTACAAGAACTTCAACATAATCAACATCCTTAAGAGCTTAGTTTATTGAAGAGGTAATCAAAATCCTTAAGAGCACAAGCTTCTTATCTTTAACAATTTTTAACCCAGAAGGAATTAGTTTCCACAGTCCATGAATATGAATGCAAGTTTTTTGGGATTAAACTGTGTATTTTTGTACTCAACGTTCCCATGCGATTCGAAATGTCGAGTAAAAAAAACACAGTTTAATCACAAAATTCTTGCATACATAACTTTTAACCTGATATTCTTCTTCTGTGTTAAATCTTTTATTTTTATATGGAAGTTTTGTTAAGAAGTTTCTGCAATTTCTGAAATTTGATTTCTGTTTACTCGTAATAACAGTGCAAGGCTGTGCTAAATTCCAGCCATTTCTGGTGAAATTTATGATGCTGCAAGAAATTTTATGGACAGGAATTTCTTAGAGGCTGTGAACTGACATTGGAATTATGTATGTTTTTGATAAGTTGAATGATTTCATGTCAAATGTTTTCTTACACGGCATCTGTATTTTTGAATAATATCTTTTTGTTTAGTAATATTATTATCAAGAGCGTGATCTCTTACCTTTGGCAATCTGAAGCTTGACATTATTCTGCCAGTATAACATTTTTTAAGAGTAGTTAGATTAAACCCCAGCCTACAATTAAAAAACCCTTCTATAAAAGAGAGAAGCAATTGATTTGTTATGAAGCTTGAGATTTCATTAGAGATGTAAATGAATAATGATACTATATACAATGAGAAATTTTTGTTAAAGAGACAAGGTTGGGACCCTAGATAATGTTGGTGTGAGTAAGATATTTTAGCCAACTAGTTAATTAGTGGGTCAGATTCACATACTTAAGTTTCTTAGGTCCTAGGGAATCTTTATGGAAGGTGTAAGTTGTCATAAGATCTTATCTTTTGACGTTTACTTTTAGTTACCTTGGTGATTTAAAAATTGGCACTTTAGTTGTCTCATAACACAGGATCAAGACACATGTCATAATCTTGTCTAATCTTATGTCTCAACTTTGTCTTTATAAGCAAGGCATCTCATTGTATATTTCATATTCAATCAATCATTCAAGCATCCAAAATCAAGCAAGCTACTCTTTCTATTTTCAATTTTGTGGAAGATACTTTGGTTTCGCAGCTGTTCTTGAGGTGTTGGCAGTTAACCATTAACTCCTACAGATGAAACCTATGAAAGGCTAAAACTCATGACATGTTTTAATCTTACGACATAAAACATAAAAAGACACATGACCAAAGTTAGCTTAAGTATACTAGTATGAATAAAACCTAATAAGAAACTAGTTAGATAACATACCTTTTTACACCAACACCTTGCAACTTTGGTATGATAAAATGCATGTGTGCATTGATGGGTTTTGACTACAAGGCCGTGTTAGGTACCCTTTTACAAATAAATAAATTTCTAAGAACTAGAGAAAAGGAGAAAACTTCAAGGGAAAAAGCTCCTCTTCAAAACAGAAAAAACAAACAAACATATAGATTTGATGGAAGAAAGGACATCTCAACATGAGCCCCCAATGATTACTTCTGTTGTTAATGCACAATAGATATTCCTCCATATGGGAAAAAAGAGAGACTTTACATCTCCCCAATAAAGAAGAAGCTCTCGTGTCAATACTGAGAGCTCGAAGAAAGAAAATAATCTATTGCCTGCAACAACACTTCTCTCCTTAATAAGAAATAGACCCATTGGTGATTGCAGAAATTATTCCTTTAATTTGAATGAATAGGGAACCCAAATCCAAATGCATGTCTCTAAAAGCAACTCTAGTGTCCTCATGTTGGAAAACGATGCCTCTTTTAAAATAGGAAATGGTGGCCAAATAGGAAAGTGGAACTATAAGAGGGAAAAAATCCGAATTGCATTTGGAAACACACAAGATGTGATGACATCTCTGCCATCAAAGAGGTGACGCAAATCCTATAATGAATCCTTAATATTTGCAATGTGATACTCCATAACAAAGTTGATGTGTCTGATATAAAAGAGTCCCAATGAGGTGGATTGAGAAGATTGAAATGATCCTTTTGCAAAAAATCATTAGAAGCTCTCATAGAAGCAACATTGAACTCTGAAGTAATAATAGGTGATGATAGGGTAGAGATGTCAATGCATGTCATCTGACTGCATGGCTCATTTCTAAATTGAAGTTGCGTCCACACAAGATGTCTGAGTGTAATCATCGAATTTATCTGCAAATGTTGAGTCAGAAGAATATGACAAATTGATGCCATTTGCAATGCTAAACTGTCTGAATTGATGAAGTTCATGAAGAAGTTTCATATCATCAAGTTTCTTTACCATGTACTCATCTATTGTATGCCTTTTCATCTCACAATATTGCATTTAATTGTCCATTGATATGAACACATTACAACAAACAAAAATACATGTTGAGTAGAAGATATTGAATGAACCCACCCTAAAAAATATAATTACTCTAGGTGTTTAGATGTCCAAATTATCAACCAGAATTTGTAAATTGACAAATTGAATAAAAGATACCTAGAATTGAATCTGGTAAAATTACATGGATGGCTGAGAAGAGCTCATCGATACCTTTCCAACTCTGAAAGAATTGCAAAAATCAGATAAACTGGCAAAAGTATATGAGCCCAAAAAGTGAAGTTTCACTTGATAATACAAGCTCTTGAAAATTGGCTTTACAGTCATTACAATTCCAAATATATCCCTCACCTCCTGGAAGTTGTTCAATCATTTTGGTATGTCCACATAGAGGAGATGCTTTATCAATTTTAAATTTTGGTTTGCTTCCACACCCATTGAACTTGAACTAGTGACCATTCTTGCAATTTGATTTTGCTATTATAAGAAATTACCCAATTTTAAATTAGAAAATAAATAAATAAATGCAAGTATACAAGTTCAAAAAAAATATAAAAAATCATTATAACAAACAGTTAAACTTGATTCTTTTTTCTAAAAACAAATTAAAAAAAACCTGATGAAATTTATCACAAACTTGAAACTTGAAAAAATTCATCAAAATCTTGAAAAATTTGGTTAAAAGACTGAAGAATAGGGTTAAATGCTTATCTTAGATGCTTAAATCTCCTTTGTGCAAGCTATTTGGCACTCCTTGATTGATCCCCTTCAAAAAAAACTAGGTGCCCTTTAAATTGCTAAAATTAGACAGAGTCGAGGGCAAAAAGAATGACAAAATGAGATACTTTTAGGTTGAAATGACCTCATATGGGCTGTTTCAGGGTTTTAGGGAAAAAAAAGTAAAAGAAAGACTTTATATTTGTTATGGGCGCTTTTTACTTAGCTGTCCCACAAGTATCCTATAGGTACACCTTTGGTACACACCCGGATGCCATAGGGTGCATTGTGGGTCCGCGACATGTAACCATAGTGCACTTGGTGCGTCTAGGATGCACCTTGTGCGCACTTAGTCGTACCATTGGGCGAATCGAACCTCAGCCCGAACCCGGGTGAATTTGGTCTTGGTGCGGGGGTCCTTTGGCCCATACCTTGCAACGTAGCTCATGAATCAAGATCTAGTCGTTATTTGATTCACTGCAACATTAATGGCAATTTCTGTGTCAAAACATGAAAATCTGCCACAAAAGTCCAAATGTTCTTGTGGGACTCAAAGCTCTGAGAAGACCAAAGGGTAGATAAGATAAGATAAGATAAGATAAATTATTAATGTCCAACAAGAGACCACAAGCGGGCCTAAGGGACTGAGAGTACAACAGAGAGCCCAAAAGGCAGCAGGACAACCAAATGGTGTCCGAGAAAAGAGAAACCAACATAAAAAGAAACAGCAACAAGAGCCAGAAAGGAGAAGAAACCGCGAAACCACCAAACATCTAGTGGTTTTCGGACACCGAGAAGTAGCTCAAGATCAACGGGTAACTATCCGTGAGGGGAGGAGTCTGAGTCTGAGTCAGAGTCCGTCTCTGGGAGGAGGGAGTCCGCTGTCGCTGATGGGGCTGTAAGAGCAAGTGATCTCTGCGATATCTGACCGATCTGGAGTGAGGGACAGTGGAAGGACTCTCAGGCTTCTTGATTCCTCTAGGGGAGGAAACCGGAGCAAAGAAGGAGGTGATCTGCTAGCAAAGGGACGTAGAGCCCGAGGGAGAGAGACCTGTAAAGTCGAATCACAGAGACAGAAGGCCTCCTAGAGATAAAGTGCCAAGCAATGCTGATCCTCGTACCTGAAGAAGGAAGACATAGACCTGCAGTCTCTGAATAGACAGTGGATCCTCCCACGAATCTCATAGTAAATTGGACAGTAGAATAAGAAATGGAACTCAGTCTCAGCCAACCTCATATCACAACACTGACAAAGCCTCTCCTCTCTACTGGTCTGGTGGTCGGTTTGGATCCGAAGTCGGTGAGAGCCAACTCTAAAGGACCCGAGCTGGATACGCAGGGCGTGGGGCCAACGTCTGAAAGTATACTGGGGCCGAGTGATCAAGCCATCATGAATATCAATATAGTGCTCGGAATAGAAGGCCATACAAGGCCGAAGGCCACCAGGAGGATCAACCCACATCACCTGAACATACCTCCTGTAAATATCTAACCTGGTGATCTCGTTCAACTTCGACTGATGGGGGAGGAGACGAGCAGGAGCGCTGAGGGAATACTGAAAGGGAGGGAGGTGGTCGATATCAATACCAACAGAGCTGAGGAGACTGGAAGCCTGAGCATACCAGTATCGAGCACGCATATTAGGGTTAGAGGCCGCCAACGAAGTCGAAGAACAATAGGCTAAGTAAGAGTAACGGTATCTGCCATCTGTCGAGTCAGTAGAGGAGGAATTAGGGAGCAAGAACATGTACATCTGGCCTATACTGATATAGCATTTAATGCCAACATTAATAACGGTGAATTGTTGGCTAGGTTGATTGGTACAATGCTAACACCATCCAAGCAAGATGCGCACCCTTTATAATATGTCATGATTCAGGATGGTCTTCCCACCACCACTACTGTCTTCTGCTATATCGTACCCACAATCCATGTTGCCGCTAAAAATAACTACCAGTGATGAAATTGAACCAATAATCACGGTAAAATTTCATTAATTCCCAAGAATGATGATGATTTAACAAGTTGTGTGCCAAACAGTCTTCACCTTCAATGCATGTCTCCTCTTATGTGTTCATGATTTAAAGAAAAAAACAAATCATCAAGCAAAGATGCCATCAATGCTGTCAAGAGAGACCAACGTGGTTGTAAATTGAGAAGACCCAACAGTATGACATCCGTAAACAAGAACTCAAACTATTGCTTCGACCAATTATTAATCCATCTACAATTGGTCCTAACATTTTCTGCCAGTACATGAATTTGGCATCTGTGCTTCTTCATAGCCAAATGATAAACCTAATGGCTGGAATGGTGATACTTGGACTTAGAGTGATAATGCACCTTTTTCCAAAAATGATGTCATCAATATGGCTGAGATTTGGATGATGCATATTTTCATTTTTGATAATAAGATGAAGAATTCATTGGTTGTTAAAGATCTCATTTCTTTGATGCGAAGAATCAGCTGATGGTACATGATCTATTCCAGTTTGATCAATGGTAGAAAAATCACAATGACCCACATCTATTGATGTAGATTCAGAACATCTGTTGCTTGCTTGCTATAGTTTTAGCTTGGGCTTGATGGAGCGACAACACCCCGTCGATATTTGATTTTATCAATTTCCAGCACTTGCATAACTCTTTGCTGAAGCAATTTGGATCCAACGCCTCTCATGTGCTTCTCAAATTCACCCAAAAAAAAACTTCTCACTTGTGACAACCAAAGCACGATGATCTTAGAGAGCTGCTTTTAAAGAAGCAGAAGAAATATTATCATTGGAGGAACTAGATCTTCATGCAATATTTTTATGTAAAGGGCTAGAAGTAATACAATCATCTTTTCATATAGAAGCAGGTATTTCCATTATTTTGTCCTGTAAGTGCTCTAGCGTTTCATTATGTATTTTCATTCTAAAGCTTCTGTAGAACAAATTTAATCTGGATGTAAATGGAAAACGATTTGACAACTTTCTAAATTGCAGAAACATAATGTGCTATGAAAGGAATAAACTGAAGTATAGGATGGATGAACCCATAAGAAAATGAGAGTTATCTTCAGGAAAGTTACTCTGAGAAGAGATATGAAGCGACAATGCTGATTTTTACATTTGGACAAGCCTTCATAGTTATTTCTGGCGAGAATGGAATTAAACAATTTACTAGAGGATCTGAAAAGCCATGTAATAATTGCATCTAAGGTACCTATTGCGATATTTCTAGTTTTTTATATCTCATAGTTACCAGGCCTTTTGAAAATGTTTTGGGGCTCTTTTTGTCTTGTAAAATGCATATGACAATTTGTCGCAATGCGTACTACAGCTTCAATTTTCTAGCAGCAGTGATGAAACAGAGCTCCTCGCAATGTGGGCTTCTAGTTTTTTAGTTATTTTGTTTTTTTAAAATTGTCCCCAACTGCTATCTAGATCAAAGTCGGTGGGGTGTTATGAACTGCAAATATTAAGACTCCATCTATCAACATGCCTATTTATATTTTTCACAGGGATTAGTAACATGTTTGGAGTAATGTCTTATCTTTGGCAGTCTTAAAATCCAACAATTACCTTAGTAGCAACTCTAGATTTTTTTAATATCTTAAGCAGTCTTTAATATAATAATTTTCTTCACAAGGGATCAATTAATGATTCGTAAATTTTAGTTATACTTGTCCTCATTGGCAAACTATTTCCTAAATAATGCCGACCTTTTTAGAAGGCTCTTACCTAGTTAACTTCTCGAGAGTCTCCCACACCCTTAAGTAATTCAAACTTCTCAAGATGAAACAGTAGATGAAAGACAAAAGTTTTGATATGAAGAGCTTTACCTTTCCTATTTATCCTCCAGTCTATCTCACTTACTCTATTAATAGGTTACCTACATTGCCTGTGATAAAATCCCACTAGCCAAGGCAATGCTATGAGTTCTCCATTTTTTGCAAGCAAATGAGGATATGGGTAACACTTTCTTTGTTGACCTCTTCTAGAATAGTCTCAAGTTTCCTTTCCCTTCTTCGTTGCTCTCCACGAACGATCTCCGTTGTTCTCCACGAAGGATTGATTTCATGGTACGAAGGATTGAACCAAAGGATCGAACAGAAGGATTTCACAGAAGCGTTTTCACGAAGGATCGGGCAGTAGATTGAACGAAAGAATCTCACGAAGGATTGAGCAGAAGAATCTCACGAAGGATTGAACGAAAACTAGGGTTTGCAAAATTCTCTTCAAACTTTGGCGGGCAAATCTTCTGCGACGTTGGGGGTCGATCTACCTGCGCTACTACTGTTACTACATTCAATCATCTTCTGCCGTTACTACATTCAATCACCTTTTGATAGGAAAAAGACCACTAAGATTTCACGAAGATAGAGACTGCGGAGATTTCATGAAGATTGAGACCTGTGCTACTTGTTGTCACAACACTTTGTCTTTAGCTGCAACTTTCTTCAACCTGATCTCTGCCACCATTCACAAAGTTCTTGATACCGGATTCTGAATTTGTTTCATATCTCAACTCTCCTGGACTCTGAGTTTGTTTCTAAGCATGATCTTCTGAGATTCTTAGCTATTGTTTGCGATCTTACGAGATTTCCTAATTTCTCTAAGGAATTCTGAGTTTCTCTGAGGAATTTTGAGATTTTTTGGGATCTTTTGAGACTTCCCGCGATCTTCTGAGATTTTCTGATTTCTAAGACTTTCTGCGACACCACTAGATACCTGATGCTATCTGGAGCTCACCTGCGTTGATCTGGAGCTCATTTGCTTTATCTGCGAGTGTCCCTACCTTGCTCTGGCCGCATGGACACTACTGGTGATCCTCCACTCACTGTCACACCGCTGGACACCTACTAGTGGAAGTTTGACAATGCTTCCATCCTGGACTTGTTGAGCAGGGTTAGTATGCTTGAATATGAAAATTGCTCCCTGAAAATCTCCCTACAGGAAATCTCAGACAAGGTCTCCATGGTGTTAGATGAAAATGCAAATTTCAAAAGACTTCTTCATGCAAACACTGAACAGTCCACAATTAAAAACGACATTCTTGAACTCAAAAACAAACAATCAGAATTGGTTTGCATGCAGGATTTGCTGAAATGTGAGACTGAGAAACACATTAAAAGTTGGGCCTCCGTCTACAACAATAGTAGCGCTCCACCTCTTGCCGTAGTTGAGAAGCTCGTTCAATCGAAACTCATGGAAGAGAGAACTAGGCGAACACGTGAACTGAATCTCAATGTCTGTGGACTCCCACCTATCACTATCGATCCGATGTCTGCAGGATACACCTTTCTTAGTGAACAACTGGAAATCAGAGACATTACCTTGGACATGGCTTGGGTTGGCTGACTCCACTTTGTTCCTTCGCTTTCTCTCGACAACTGATAGGCTTCGGGTTCTTAAAGCCAAAAGAAAACTGTTCTCCTTGCCTTCGAAGATCTTCCTGGATGAGGACCTTACTAAATCTTAGGTGGCTGAACTTTAACACTTTAGAGAACTTGTTGTCGCTGCTAGACGTGAAGGGAAGTGGGCATTTATTTGGAATCTGAAGGCAGTTATTAGGGATTCCTTCCCCCCGGGTTGGGAACCTTGGTCAGTAGCTGCGGCTAAATGACGATCACAGGAGCGGTTGGGCATGGAGGAACGTAGGGGGTGGTTCCTTACATGTCAGCTGCTAGAATGGTAATGGGACACTTTGGTCCATGCCGGGTTTAGTCCACGTCGCTATTGGTTCGACTGATCTTGTTATCGAGACTCATGAGAGCTCCGCTCGTCCTCTTCCTGGTGTGACTAGGTATCACTGGTTTTCAGCTCTTAGGGATGAGGTTCAGAGCTTTGGGGTGTTAGGGGTTTCGGTGGGGTTGCTTGCCTTTTCAACAACCGACTTCAGAGTGCGACGTCTGTTGTTTACTCCGACTGTTCTGCCCGATTTATGTGGGTCCGTGTTAGCCAGGTGGCTATGCACCATATGGACAGTTTCATTGCCGTGTGTTACTTTCCTCCGACATCTTCTTTCTATGCCATACATGATGGGTTAGAGGGGGACCCCTACACAGACTTATATGACAACATTACTGAATTTTCTATAGTGGGGGACATTATCTTTGTTGGGGATTTCAATGCACGGACCAGGGACATGCATACCCCCCTCCACAATCGGGTGGTTGACTTGATGTGCGGTATTGAGATTGTTGTCCGGTAAATGGGTAGTTAGATAGTTAGTCGGTCCGAAGGAATAACATGGATGCGATGGTTCGCCTCGCATCCCTTCGGACACTATGTATACATTCTCCTTTCCGTAAGAGGAGATTATGATATGTTGGAATACCTTTGTACTTGATGTTATGAATCAATAAAGATAATGCTATTATACTTTCTTTGTTGAGTACTTTACTTTATATGTATCTATTCAATTCAGTTTACCCCTGAGGGCAAACATTTGGCACCGCTGCCTAGACGTACTCGGGAAGACCAGAACTGGATGGCGTACGGGCACTATGGGCCTACCAGTTGGTGAGATTAACCCAGAGGTTGACGATGCACGTACGGAGCTCTACGAAGGAGAAGACACTACAATGAGGAAATCACTCAATTGAGAAGTGTTGGAATAAAACGACATGAATGATTAAAAAGTGTTTTTAAAAATAAAAACTAAAAAACTAAAAAAATAAATTGATGTGTTGATTATTGCCCTGTGGAGAAGTGAGCAAAGAATTTATGCCCAATCAATTGAATAAAAATAGAAATTTAAAGAAGGAACTCGAGGAGGAACAAGCCGCTAGAAAAGCCGTACTTGCACAACAACAAGCTGAGTGAAGGGAGAGATTCAGAAGGCGTGCTGAAGGACTACCGAAGGGAGTAAGTGAAGGTGAGGGTCTGGAGGAATCTGACTGGGAGGTCGAGAGAAGTGACGAGGATCGCCTAGAGGAAACAAGGAGCTTGTTTGGGTCCTTTACCTTAACCCCACGGATGGAAGCAAGAAAAGTGAAGGAAGAAGAGGAAGCCGCACAGAGGGAGGCTCAGGATACCGTTGCCGCTGAGAGTATTGAAGTGACATATGGGCACGGGGATCATAGTAGCCCACCAGGCCTGGACAATTCCAGTAGTTTGGGGACATCAAGTGGTATTGTACCAAACATTTCCCGGGTACCGACCCCGGCAGTACCATCCCAGCCTGTAACACAACCCGTGCTGCAAACACAGTCGACACCTAGAAAAGTAAACATGGCAACTAACAAGGAGAAGTTGCCGAAGTTCCATGGCGATGGAAAAGAGGATCCCGTCCGGCATTGCTGCACATGTCAGACAATTTGGTCCGCGAATGGAGTCACTGACCAGGCGGAGTGGATGAAACAGTTTCTAGCAACCCTCTGAGGGGTAGCAATCGATTGGTACTCTAACTTAGACAAAACCAGAGTGACCACCTGGGACGCATTAAAGAAGGCATTCGAGAAGGAGTTTCGGCTCCTGAGAGACGACAATGAAATCGTATCCAAAATAGATGGAACCAAGCAAGGGAAAAAGGAGACCGTGCAGGCCTACGACCGCCGACTAAAGGAACTAGTGGGAAAGATGGAGAGTCAGCCAGCCGACGGCTTGAAGAAGAGATGGTTCATAGAAGGGTTGAAATCGAACCTCCAGAGGAAGATGAAGATAGTTCCTCCCACCTCGTACGACGATGCATATAATCGGGCCATGGACCTGGAAAGTGAGCACAAGACATCGAAAAAGAAGAGAAGTAAATCCTCTTCGACGGACGATGATACTTCCGAAGAAGAAAGCAGCAGTGACGATGGATCGAAGAAGGTCACGACGCTCCAAAAAGATATGGAGAGAATGTTAAAAGAATTCAAGAAAATTAAGGGGGGTACGAGCAAAGACGACGAACTATGGTGCACAGACTACAAGGAGAATGGCCACACCAAAGACTCCTGTCCATAAAAATCATTTTGTGATATCTGCCAAGTTATGGGTCACTCCGTCAAGGAGTGCCCGTACAACATGAAGTCACGAAGTGCACAAGTATTGTTCACAGAACATGCAACAACGTCCGCACTAGCAGGCACCTCCCAGCAAACAAACACCACGATGTCAGTCAGAGGCTACCGGGATAACAGGCGAGGGGGAAATAATAACAGTAATAACAATAACAATCGAAGCCGCATCCAATATGACGCCAAAGGGAGACCTATCATCCAATGCAGGCCCTGTAGCCAATGGGGGCACTTCGCTCGTGACTGCAAAGCCGAGGGTGCTTCCCCACAACACTTGTGTAAATGGTGTGGTCCCGGCAACCACGACGATGCACACTGTCCAAAGGGAGTGAACCTCATAGACATTGATAATACCGTGCTCATACTTACAAGGGGCCAAGCGAAGAAGGCCACATATCCGGATCTCCGTACGGAGACGGAGAGGGCACGCAAAGCAAAAGCAACAATTGAGAAGGAGATGGCCGCACAACGAAAGAGCACCCAGGAAGCTACCAGCACCTCATGCACGAAGGCGGAGGAAAACATCCTAAGGCAAGTATTACAGACGGAGGTGCCGGTAAAACTCCAGGACCTCCTGGAGACCATACCTCAATTAAGGACGGCTATCCTTAACACGGCACCATCACAATCTCCAAGTCTTACCGCAAATCCTATGTTGCTGGCCGTGAATAGTGGGCGTCACCCAACGGTGGTCAATATGGGTATCCTTGGCACCACTCTCACAAACACCATTGTAGATGGAGGGTCCGGAGTAAATGTACTTCCGGAGGAGACATGGAAAAAGTTAGGGAAACCCATGCTGTGGCCTTCGACATTCAGCCTGTTGGGAGCGGACCAGCACGACATCAAACCCATCGGAACCCTCATGGCTCAACGCGTGATGATTGGGACACAGCCCTTTGTACTCGACTTTGTGGTGATCCCACTAAAGAAAAAGGGGTACGATGCTATTTTGGGACGAGGGTGGCTAACCTCGGCGAAGGTGAACCACAACTGGAAGCGAAACACACTCACCATGGAGACTGCCAGGAGGAAGTACGTGATTGACCTCCGCACGCAAATGGTGAGCGAGGAGTTAGCATCTCCGGACTCAGAATCTGAAGGAGAGCAATTGGGAGAAGATGGAGGGCAAAGAAGAATGGAGCCCAATGACGAAGGGGTGTTGGAGTTGGAAGAATGTTCTGGGGATGATGGAGATTCAATGAATGGCCTTTTTCATTGGCAAATGGAAGAATAACACCATCTTGTAACATGCTAAGCATTAGGGAGGAGGAAGCCACCCCCGCATATTAGGAGGTAAAATCAAAGGGGAAAAACTTCGGTGATGATGCTCGTGTCGGCGACGGTTGGAACCCCATGGCCGCAACCTTCAAAATCTTTATTCTCCTTCTTATGTACGGGCCAACGATCGTGGTCCCTATAGAATTTATGGTTTCCAGCGTTTGGATCGCCATCAAAAACAAACCCAAGGACAAAGTTTGGGAAGTCGGCTACGACAGGGCCATCCAGTTGTGGACTCTCGATGGACGGGAGATACACGAGGCCATTAGCAGTTCCAAATCGAAACGTCACCTGGAGAGGATGGACAAAGCACCCGAAAGAATGGACAGAGCACCCGAGGGGATGGAAGGGGACCCAAGAAACCCGAGAGGCCGGAGGGACGACCAGAGAGGCACCCGGAAGGTAATTAGATTAGGCATTAAAAAAAAAACAAAAACGTAAGACACCGTAAGACCATACGGGAAAACATTTAAAAAAAAAACAGAAGTAAAAGATCGTACGACCGTACGAACAACACGAAAACTTAAAACCATGACCATACAACCGTACGGAAAACTTGGGGAGGTCTATTTAAGAGACCGTACGACGACACAAACGCAAGAAGTTGACACCGTACGGATGTACAGAAACCAACCGAGGGACATTTTAAAGGACCGTACGACCTAGGCCGTACGGATGGGAAAGGAAAAAGCAGTCTTCATGAAATAAGACCGTACGACATGGGTGTTTGCTTTTAATTTTGCTGTACGGTACGGGTTCTCGATTGCTGAAGAGACGTAGGCTGTACGGCCATTAAGAATAGGTTGGGCAGCTTTTATTCCATACAGTGGCATTAGAGGTCTGTGGTAAGTCCTCCATACGGAACCGTACAGTTAGTCGACAGGAGTGTAAAACCGTACACACTGTGGGTGTCCGTACACAAGGCGGCAAGGACACGCTCAATAGATAGCCGTACGATCTGACACAGAGAAGGATCAAACCGAGCCGTACAAGTTGGGTACCGTACAATCCTCCAGGTAGTTAGGGAAAGACAAACGATTATATTTCTATAAAAAAAAAAAAGACAAATAAAGAACAGTGCATAGCATATGGCACCAAAGGGAAGGACATAAACAGGTAGTGAAGAAAATATAGTTATTGGCCATTTGCATAGGCATTGTAAGCGGTTGGCAGAAAGAATATGGCATCAGAAGGACATCATGAAAATGCTGTGCCCCATGGACTTCTGTGTGGGTTTGAAGGTGCTAATTTGGTCTTGGCGGTGGCCCCAGGACTCCCATTTTTATGTTTGAGGCACACTACAACCTTGAGTTTTGGGGCACCAACACAGTCAAGGTAAGCGTTGGGTTTGTTCCGCACGGTGAGAAAGAAGTTTGAAGCTAAGCCTTGGAGGGGAAGCCATAAGCTGCCGAGGGAGACGGATTTGGAGGTTGTGAACACACAGAGTTAAGCAGACGAGACCCAAAGATGTTACAGGCATGGATTGTCTGCGCACCAGTAGTGGCGAGAGAGGTAGAAGGGTACTACGCTTTGAGGTACTCAGAGTATGTCTCGGCTAGAGTGAGGCTGCCTTGGCGGATGCAAAGAGAGCTCGGGAGGAGCTGACCACCCGGTTGGGGGCAGTAAAGCGACTCTTGGCTTAGCGTACCCAGGAGTTGGAAGCGGAGAAGGCAGCATGGGTGGCCATCGAGGTCAGATTGGCTAGGGAGATAGTATCGTTTTAACAGGAGTTAGTGGAGGCTACAACTGTAAAGCGTGTTTTGGAGACAAGTTTGGTGCAGGCACGAAAGGAATGTGATGTGACTGGAAAAGAACTACTCGAAGCAGTATTGATGGTGAACTCAACACTTGAGCATTCCCCTTATTCTCAGTGATTTTCTTATTGTATGTAGTGTACTTAATCTTCTTTTTGTTGTGCGTCGCCGGAGACGACTTTCCTTTTGGGGGGATGATGTTGTCCGGTAAATGGGTAGTTAGACAGTTAGTCGGTCCGAAGGAATTACACAGATGTGACGGTTCGCCTCGCATCCCTTCGGACACTATATGTATGCATTCTCCTTTCCGTAAGAGGAGGTTATGATATGTTGGAATACCTTTGTACTTGATGTTATGAATCAATAAAGATAATGCTGTTACACTTTCTATGTTGAGTAGTTTACTTCATATGTATATGTTCAATTCAGTTTACCCCTGAGGGCAAACAAAGATTGACCAGTCCTCCTTGGGTCTTCAGAGATCCTCCGATGACTTGTTGGGGCCCCTCACGAAATACGACCACCATTTACTCTAGCTGTGCAAGTCCTCTGATTTGGTGATCTTGAATGACCTTCCCTGCTTTCCCGGCTCTAGTGTGTTCACTTGCTGGCCTCATTGTGGGGGTGCAAGCGTTGTGGACTATGCCCTCTCCAGCCCCTCCTTCATCCCCTTCGTCAACCATTTCTCGATTACCCCCTTCCCTTGCCCAGCCATGCTCTTCTCGGCCTTACCATTCGTGCGTTTCCTTCCCATTCCCCCGCCACCCTCCCCCCTCGCCCCCCCCACCTACACTTCCCTTTGCTTTGACAGTGGAGACTAGGACCTCTTCACCATTCACCTCGAACAACTCCCTCCAGATTCTTTCTCCACCCTCCAGTGTGCCTCTGCCATGTTTGATCGGATTTCCACGTCTATTTTGGAGGCTGCCCTTCTCTCTTTTCCTCACCATACTACTTCATTGATCCCTCTCCCCGAGCGTAAGAACACCTGCCTTAGGAATAGGTGGTACGACGACGACTGCAAGTCCTTCCACCGCACTTTGCGTGCAGCTTCCACCCTCCACCCAACTTCCTACACCAGGCTGAAAAACTCCTACCGCCAGTTCCTCTGCCACAAGAAGCGCATCTTCATTCTCGCTCATGCAGTCCCCCAAAGTCTTCTGGCACGCCCTTTTTCCTCGCCAGTCCCCTATCTCCCCCGCTTTGGATCATAGCTCTTTGGTTTCCCATACCACTACTCTTTATGATTTTCCTGGTTAGCCTTCCATCCTTGTCACCCCTCCCCCCCACTGCCATCTTTGTTTAATTTGTTTCTCTCTCATCTTCTGGGCCAATGCTTAAGATGCTCACTCTCCTATATTCAATTCCAAATGAGCTATGCTGTTTTCCATTGTGGTTTCTATTGTATCAGATTATGGTTGAATTCTCTGAAGTTGTTACAAAAATAAGATTGTTTTAATCTTTACACTTCAATTTGTTTCATTTCCAGATTTTCTGCTTTTGGGAAGTGTTGATGCGAGTTTCGTTCTACTACAACATACAAAATCGAATACTTAGTATTTCGAGATGAAACACCAAATCTCCAACTCTCTCTTGAATAAGGATGCCCATATGCTAAACAATGGATCTGAATTGTGTGATCAAATGAGACAACCTCAAGGTTCCTTCTTAATCGTGGACTTCACTTAGTTTTATGGTGTGATATGCTGGTTATCACAAAGGGACTTACACTATTCATTCAATGGATATCAACTCTTCCAATTTCCTCAATCACTTCCAACCAAATAAACTTGCAAGGAGATAAGGGTTTAGAAAGCTATTCTACTCCTAGAATGCAAGAAATTGTGGATGTCTTTGTGCCTCTACTAGACTTAGTTTAACCATCGACATCAACCAAGCTAGTACAATCTCCTAAGGTAAATGTAAGATGTTCAAACTATCACCATTCCATTAACACCATCCAACGATGCATATCAATGTGCAAGCCATAGTCGAAGTAAAGCTCATAATTATGCCATTCGACCACGCAAGGCGTACTTACAATCAACAAGCAACTAGTGGTTTGGTCTAAGTGAGTTCCACAAAGACTCATTCAAAATTGCTTCCATTCAACTAAACTACTTCAATTCAACATAAAATGAAATCCTAATCTAAGTGAGAGATGCAAAGAACCATGCAATACTCCAAAATGATCATGTATATCCACCATGCAAGCACAACAATGAATAGAGAGCAATTTTGGTAGTATTTTGGCAACAATTCTCCAACATAACTCTCCTTTACAAATGATGTGAGCAAGCCTTTATATAGGGGCTCAATTACAATGAATGGCCAAGATTAATTGGAAATCAAGGGCCAAGATTAAAGTACATAAGCCCTCATTAGGGTTTCCTTAACCGTAGCTACAAATATTAAATGCCCACCCAATTACAATTAGGCACCACCATGTGGGCCAATGGAAAAATTACATTGCCTTCATGGACCAATGAGAAAATTCAAATGCCTCCATGAGCCAATCAGAGAAAAGGCCATGTGAGCCGATGCCACTTGGCACTAAATAGGCCAATCAAAATTAGGCATTTATTAATTAACCAATGAGCAAATTTAGGACCATGTGGGCCTATGCCACCTCATCACCTTGGGAATTCTGTCCCTCATCCTCATTCTTTTTTTCACATTCAATGAATCTAGACACAATCTCATTAATCATTTCCATGGGGACACACGACACATTTTTATTGGTTGAGCAAATGGCTGCCACCTCAGCATACTCATCTAGAAACTTGATAAATGCCCCTTACTTGCTGATGAAAAATCATTGTTAAGCCTTCAATGGTGATGGCTCATCTTCTTCAATTGCTTCATTTTTCTCTTCTTGTGATAATTGGGTTCTTCATCCTGATTTGGATTTCCAAGGGAAACCCAAGATATCATTCCTTCTTAGGTGGGAACCTTGTCTTCTTTTTCGAACTTGCTTTGTCTTTTATCCATGTCTTAATATCTTGAAGATTTTCTTTATAGCGTTCCTTGAGTATGCTGAGGCGGCAGCCATTTGCTATGTTTGGCCTCGTGGACGTTAAAATTTTATCTATCTATCTATCTTGATCTTGAACCAAATCTTGCCCTTGATTTCGTATCATCTTCTCTTCAACATTTTGGAACCATTTTTGATCTTCTTGGTCTTGATGCCCTTTGATCTTGGTCTTGTACTTGCTGCCCGAATCCATTTTGGAAACATCTTTTGTCTTTTTACTGCTTGCACTTCTCCTTCTTTGTCCTTCGCTGGGGCTTTGGCCTTGAAGTCTCAGCTCCTTTCTCCATACCTAGGCCTGCGATACCAACACTTAGTCAAATTTCCAATTTTATTATATGAAATTAGGACTAAATCTTAAGGTTTTCACTCGCTGCTATATGAAATCAGACCTCTGCAATCTTGTAGCAGACCTGATATTTAGTCAAGTTAAGCCATAAATAACATGAAAACAATAAGGAATTGACTAAACCTCCATCCTAGATACCCCAGATCCCTTATCACACCACCTTCTATGAGATTTTTACTACAAAGGGGACTGGAAACTCTAAAGTCAAGCCCTGTTACAGCATTAGACAATTCTGGGAATCATGGAAAACAATGTTGCCAACAATGGAACTTGAGGTGCTTGATTGATTTTGCTTAATCTTAGAGACTAAGGCTTGCTGAAAGTGATCAAAGTCAGCCCCTTAGATGCTGATAAAAGTTGATGCTAACCTGCAAACTGAATTTCACCCGTTCCAGTCAATGGCCCTACAAACAAATGATTAAGAAAAACTCCACAATCTGCCCCCTTGATGGTTCGAACTTTCTCAGTAACACCTGTATTTGCAATTGCTTTGAAAATTATCTTAACTTGTGGTGAATTGCCTTGAATATATAGGTCGTTTGGATATGGTGCAATTACTAATGCTATTTGTTTTTAAATATTTGCAATCCATCATTTAATGGCAGCTACTTCGTTTATTGAATCCATGGCCTATCATTTAATTCAATCCACTTAAAAAATTTGAATTTTAGAGCCCCTTATTGTATCAAACTTCCTTCCCTCCTTGTGATTGCAAATTGGTATTAAATGCTTGGCCTTTAGTTTTTAAGTGTAATGGACACCCTTAAATGCCCATAAACTAAACAACTGCTGATAGGAATTTTGTCAAACAATTTGCATCCAACTCCTTATTCCTCCATTTACTAATTTAACTCTTATGACTTCGGAAATGAGACGTTTATATTGTTTGTTCGCATGGAATTGAAAATCACTCAACATAAACAAAAGAAAGTACAATGATATGCAAATTGAAAAATTGTATTACTGTTGATAAGATGTTATTTTCAGAATTTAATAAAATCAAGTGAATGGCAGATTATCAACTCACTAATTGCTCCAATATTATTGACAAAATGCTCCAGCAAATGTTATATAGACCTGCTGCTACAGTGATATGAATAGTGCCGTGTGAATAGTAACCCGCGTGAATAGTGCTGCATGAATAGTGCCACGTGAATAGTACCCGCATGAATAGTGTTGCGTGAACAGTGTTGCTACAGTATTTTGTCTTTCAAACGATCCAATACCTTCATAAAACCATTCCCTCAAAGTGGTATAGGCATCAAACAAATAGTGAAGAAGATATGAACAAAAC
>MU223045.1:1392679-1410418 GCA_018584345.1 Thuja plicata | reverse complement strand
ACTCAACTCTCATGGGCAATGTGGGATAAAAGATGTGCAATATAAAACATATATTAAAATATTCACTTATGTCTCCCTTGGGTACACATCCCCATAAAATAAATATTAAAGTAACGCTTTAATGCTTCATAATTAAATTAAATGTTATTTTAATAAAACTTCAGGCATTAAAATGTATTAGCAATCGGACTCCGAATAATGCGAGTGATAGCTCGTCGGAAAGCTCTCACCGAGGAGTATCAAATCCAATCACCAAAACTGACTTCCACTATGTCTTGCCGACTTACTAAAAATAGTAAGTATGCCTGAAACTGAGTAAATCAACTTCGTTTTGGCCCAAACTGGAAATGACTAGGCCAAAACACTCTAGGATCCCCTTAAACCCTTCGTTAGCCCTTGGGACCATGTAGAACAAGGCTAACGCACACACACTTGGTCAACTGCTAAAGTGGGGACATTACATTAAGTTCGAGGCAAATTTAGATTGCAAAAGCCTTGCATCGAGTTTTGCACCTCCGGATCTGCATTAAATTAACTTCTTATCTTGCAATTGCATCGAGTTTAGAGCCTACTCCAGCATTTAAACTTTGTTTGGGACCCCCACTTCGAGTTTTGAGCCAATGGTTGAGATCTTTATTTGAATTAGGGCCTGGGCGCTTCAAATTGGGGCCTTATGAGGCCACACGCTACATGTATTAGGGGCCTGTTCGATCTTTATTAGATCTGATCTGCCTTTATCTTACACGTCTCATATAGGGCTGGGCCTATTTCACTTTAATGCTCAGGTCCAATTCCACTTTGGGCCCATATGGGCCACACATTACTTGTAATAAGCCCTGATTTTTAAATTCCAATGATAGACGCCACATTATGGATCAGATTTAGGGCCAGTTCTTGGTAATTAAACCCAGATTTAGGTCCTAACTTATCAAAATTAAGTCCTTGCGCTTCTAATTGTTTAGAAATTTGAGTTCCAATTAGTTAATGAGGCCACA
Source organism: Thuja plicata (assembly GCA_018584345.1). Lineage (NCBI taxonomy): Eukaryota > Viridiplantae > Streptophyta > Pinopsida > Cupressales > Cupressaceae > Thuja > Thuja plicata. The sequence continues at coordinate 1,409,423 of MU223045.1, read as the reverse complement.
TTTTTCATAAAATATCAGATTTAGGCCTGGACAAGTTAGTAAGGCCCACATGCTACCACTTATAAGGTCTGCAATTCAACTTTAGAGCCTTGATTTTTGAAATTTAGTGGCCCACATCTCATATATAGGTCCTGTTTTTAAGTTCCAATGCCACACGCTAGTCAAGGATTAGATTTGGGGTCAAACTAATGCCATTTATCCCACACATTTCATCATTTATAGGGCCTGATCTAGTTTGCTAGCTCACAAATGGCATTTCAGGAGTCTTTACCCCGAGTTTTGAGTTCAGATTTATAAGTTTTTAAGGTCCATGTTACATGTATTATAACTGCCAATCAGATCTGGGCCCATTAAGCTTAGGCGTTGGCTTCTGAGGGCCTAATTAAGGCCTCATTCCATCGAACTATAGCCTGGTCCCCATGGATCAGGCCCACATCTATTACATAGAGCTGCGTACAGTGCCTTTCAAGTGATATTGATGGGCCTGAGGCCATAAACTTCAGCGATGAGGGCTTGTCCCTAGAGTTTTGGGCCCTTGGGTTCGAATTTTAGGCTCATCCTACTAGGATCGAACTCATGCCTTATCTCTTTCTTCCTTTATTCAATCATGGGATGAGAAGGTGCTTCCTCTACCTTTATTTTGAGACAAGGAGATGCTTCGTCTACCCCATTTGAGACTAAGAGAGGCTTCCTCTCATTTCACTCTTGAGATGAAGAGGTGTTTCCTCTCCTTCACTTGAGAAGAAGAGGTGTTTCCTCTCACTTCACACTTAGGCAAATTTACTCTCCCTTAGCTCAAAATTTCTCTTTTATTTCTGACTTGCAGACTTAGCCAAATTTTCTCAATTTTATACTAGCCAAATTTTGTCATTTTTTCCCAAATTTTGGCACTTAGTCAAATTTCATCAAATTTTCTGACTTGCAGACTTAGCCAAATTTTCTCAATTTTATACTAGCCAAATTTTGTCATTTTTTCCCAAATTTTGGCACTTAGTCAAATTTCATCAAATTTTCCCAAATTTTGGCACTTAGCCAAATTTGGCCACTTGCTCAATTTTCATGATTGATACTTTGGGAAGGCCTTCTAAATCCTGGATTGTTGCCAAACTCGCTCTACCTACAAAAAGAGGGGGTCCCCATTTGCAATGGGGCGATGGTGTGAAAACCTCACAACAGGAAGCACTTGTTTGCCAGCATTTTTTTGGCATTAATTTTTTTAGTTGCAACTTGTAAAATTATTTAATATTTTGTATTATATCTCAATTGTTGCCAGTTCAGATTCTTTTCAAACGTTGTAAGTTGTACCAAAAACATCCTTAGATTATTTATAGGCTATGTTAGGTGAAGATGTCAACTAATACTTCTTTATTAAAGATTAATCTAAGTGGGTTGTTGAAACTAAGTTCATATTGTGATTTCTGTAATTTGTTACATGGATATTAGATTCGAATAATGGCTTGTGCTTCTAATGCTAATATGCTGCCATAGTCAGTTTGTGAGAAATGCTAGTAAATTATATTACACCATAGCACTGACGAGGTAAACAAATACTTTGGGGGGTTGTGTTAGAAATGTCAAGTAATAAGACAATGGTGGGACAGGGACAGGGGGTTATAAGATAATTTAAATTATATTTTGTCAGGTAATAATAGTTTAGTTAAAGATTAAACTAGGTGGGTTGTTGAATCATGCCTCGTGCTTCCAATGTTAATATATATGAAGTGAAAATATTACAGGAAAATGTTTGCTTGTTTTCAATTCTACAAAGAATAAAAAACATCAAAGGCCATTTTTTTATGGCATTAAGTGCCTTTCATGTAGAATTCTCTTTGCAACTTCCTAGTTCTCGATCTTGCTGCTCTTGTGTTACTTTCTTTGACCTCAGATTTGCGAGACATTAGTTTTGTCTGTTTTCTATGTTCTTTTTAAAATTAGGAAGGAAAAATCTGAAGCTCTGATTTTATGTAACCTGTTGAAAAAATGTGCATGCAACTCTCAAGACAAATACGCGAGTTGTAAATATGAATTTAGTTCTCTTGGAGTGGCTGTGGTACTAGTATGTATGTGCAGAGACTATTGTGGGCGAAGTATATTTCTCAATAATTTACACTATTATTTTATGAACAGGCTATGGCTGGCTTAATGGGAGATGTCATGAAAGCAGCCTTCAATCCATCTCAAATAGTATTAACTGCTGGGGCTTCTGCATCCCTTGAAATCCTTGGCTTTTGTCTCGCAGAGCCAGGGAATGCATTTTTGGTTCCATCACCATATTATCCAGGGTAGGCATCAAACATTTTGTAAGCCTTTCACTATGAAACGTTATACTCATAAACTGCAAATGTATTTTATGTAGTATGAGAATAATGATGTTTATGTGCATTTTATTCTATAAACTGGTTTTCTAGTTTTGACATTCTCAAAATTTGCTAGCATGTTTACTGAATAAATCAGTTTGTTGTTCAACCATCTGCCAGTTTTGACAGGGATTTCAGTTTGCGTACTGGTGTTGAATTAGTGCCCGTTCCTTGTCGTAGCACTGACAACTTTGATGCAACAATTAATGCACTTGAGAGGGCATTTAGTCAAACTAAAAAGAGGGGGGTAGCTGTTCGTGCTCTTCTTATATCAAATCCTTCCAATCCAGTTGGTAAAACATTAGACTCGGAGATGTTGACCATGCTCTTGGAGTTTGCAAGGGAAAAGAACATTCATCTTATATGTGATGAAATTTATGCAGGATCAGTTTATAATAGCCCTGAATTCAGTAGTGTAGCAAAGCTTCTAGAATCAGGAGAGTTTGACAAGAGACGAGTCCATATTATCTATGGTATATCCAAAGACTTGGGACTTGCTGGTTTTAGAGTTGGAGCTCTTTATTCTTATAATGACACAGTCGTCAATGCTGCTAAGAAATTTGCCAGATTTTGCGCTGTTTCCTCTCATACACAGTGTTTACTCATTTCCATACTTTCAGATATTCAATTTATCAAGAAATATTTGAGAGAGAATCAAAGGAGGTTAAGAGAGAGGTCTGCTGCATTCACTGCAGGATTGACGAATGCAGGCATTAGATGTTTTAAGAGTAATGGGGGTCTTTATTTGTGGGTTGAAATGGCAGATTTGATGCCATCCTTCAATCAAAAGGGAGAGAATGCCTTGTGGGAAAGATTATTATCAGAAGCAAAAGTAAATATTACGCCAGGATCTGCTTGTCATTGCATTGAGCCTGGATGGTTCCGTGTGTGTTTTGCTACTCTAAGTGACCATGATGCAACAGTGGCTTTACAACGGATTCAAGAATTTTCTAAACGTTGTAAAACTTAACTGTAGGGATACTTATTCTTTTAACCAAACCATTTTGGCTCTATAATCATTCTTTATAATATCCTACTCAAGTTTTTGGCTATGCTTAAAGTTTTTCCTTGCACATTTGATTTTGTTAGGGATTCATTTCATTAAGACTTATTGCTTGGGACATGGACTTACTGATTCCCTTCTATGGATTGCTGTCTTTTGTCATAGCACATAATATTGGTACGCTCTCTTACTTTCAGTTGATTCTTTCTGGTTCATGCATGTCAAACGTTGTGAGCAGTGATGATCAATGGCTGACCAGATCCCAACTAGGGATAGCTACAGATCTTGGTTTTTTATCTTAATTCATATTTGGAATTGCATTGTCTGTGGGATTCTGTCAGCAAAATTTATTGTTAAAGTCTTATTTGGCAACAAATAGTTGGTGATGAATGGGAACAGCTTGAGAGGGGATGATGTTTCCTTCCAAACGATTTGGTCAATTAAATAATACCTCTTTTGACAAAACTCTTTTTGAAATTTTTGCGGGAAGCAGGACCCTATTGGATGTCAGGGCAGTTTCAATTTGTTGTTTATCTATAACTTCCAATATATTATGGACCCAATTATTTCTGGGAGAATTTATCTTTGACTAATGAAAGTGTATATTTTAATATCTTCCTTTTAGCATTGCTAATTTGCAAACTGGAAATTACTAAAAAAACAAATCATTGTAGAACAGCTAGGTCTTATTTCCACTTGAATTGTCTGCATAGGAGCAACATGTCCAAGCATACATATTGCGAATTCAAATGTGGCTATACATATGATATAATTAAGTGAACAGTAATTTTTTCTTCTGTTGTGGTTATTGTACATTGTCAGGAGCAGTCAAATTCATTTTGAAGCAGTATGCAGGGAAAGGCAGCACTTTTTTAAACGTGACTGAGAATTTCCAAAGCTGCTTTATTGACTTGGAGCATGATCTGAGTAACCATTTTCGTATCAGATTAAAGTTCTTTGATAAGATACAATGACGGCAGTCTTCTGTGGAGCGAGATCTAGCTATAGATAGGGTGCTTAAATGCTACAATCAACTTTGGTTCAAACTCTGGTTGGCATGCTTCCCACAATCTCTCCATGTCAGTCAAATAATTTACTATTTTGGAGCCAACAAATAGGAATCTACAATTTAAAATTTTAGAAGCAAAGCTTCCCACAATTTAATGTTGGTTGGGAAGCCTGCTTCTGAATGAATAATGGCTGGTTAGATGGAGCCAACAAATAGGAATCTACAATTTAAAAATTTAGAAGCAAAGCTATGAATCCTAAACATCTTGAGCAACGGGTGAGGCGATTTACAAGAGTTATATACAGAAACGGATGTTGGGAAACTGTTGGAAATCTATCCAATCTCTAATCCAATAAATGCATTGATGAGATTCAAGACTTGGACTATACCCAATGAAAATTTGTGATTGTACGCAAATCTGGATATTAAGTTGTCTTAATATGGGAGATATTCATCTTCTTTGTTACACAAACCACCACTTAACATTCTTACTAAAATTATTTTAGATGATCATAAAACATAATGGATATGCACGTTACTTCACCATAATATAACATCAATAAGGAAATATAAATCAGCAACACAAGAACATCTCACAACACAAGATTATTGTGGAAAAATCCTTCCAAGGAAAAACTCGACCAAGAAGAAAGGTCTATGCTTGTATTATCTTCATGAAACATAGATTACGTACAATCCTTCCTTCTCTTTAGCCTTCAATCTGATGGCACTTGTGTACAAAAAAGAGCTCTCATATTGTCTTCATCTCAAGCCCTCAATATATAGACTTATGGAGGCCTAAAGTACGACTATGAAACATTACCATAGGTCAGAACAAGGCTCTAGAATGCCATGGTACAAATTCATATGACCCACCATAGAAATCATCATCATGCAACCCAAAATAGGCATTTACCGATGCTCTTACAACTTTCATAATGCATCTCTCAGGCATGGACACTTAGGGACCAAGATAGCAATATTCTATCGTAGATGGTGGCATAGAATCTTATGACATCTGTGATAACCATCATAGATGTTTTTGCAACATCTTACACTTGTCTCAACAACCCAAAATGGAAGATTCCAAAGAGAATGCCTAGGTATTTTGTTCTTTTCCTAATGTCCAAACATTGAAAGTAACCTCGTCTTTACATGAGCTTTTTAACCATTGTTGGTAAATCCGTTTCTTCCTTTATGGGTAAATTACAAATAATATTAAGAAAAAATATTACAAGGATTTACAAGGTAACAATTGGAATATAGATCACCAACACTAAAATAAATTGCATTGAGTTCTTGTGCAGCTAGGTTGAATGATTTGGAAAATGGACTAAGATATCATTACTTGGGCGTTCTAACATAAATGTAAGCTACTGTTCCATGTTTTACTTCTCTAGAAGTAAGCTTTGTTTCTCGATAAAAAGCTAATATTTTGTTGAGTGCACACAATGTTATATGCTATAAGATATTAGCAAGCCTTGGTTGTGCACATTATGAAGATTATGGATGCTACTAGAATGTACTTAATATTTTGGATTACCATGGTGCATAACAATAATCTGATATATACACCCCCATGGGCAAATTAAGAACTAATGAGACTTCATGTCATAGTGCGCACTAAGATTTGATTCTATTTTGGCATTAGTTGTGGATGTTTGCACAATTTAGGAAATGATTAAGGTATCACTGCCTTTTTGTTCTTACATAGACGTATGCCATTTTTTGATCATATGCTTGATGAAGGATGAAGTTTAAGCATGTCTTGGCAACCTTTGCTTTCTAGCATCTGAAATCTTGTTCAACCGCCACCTTGACCTTGCCTTGTTTTTGACCTTCTCCTTTCTCCCCCCCACTTCACTCAGAGGTCTTTGCTATCTTAGTCATGGTTGTTCTTCATTTCCGCTCTCTTTGCTGCCTTGGTTCAGAGGTTCCTAGCCCTTGTGTTCTTGTCCTCGGTTCTCCTTTAGGGTTTCTCTTTCCTTTTTGGGCCATTTCCTTTGTCGTTCAGTCTTCCTCCTCCCTTCGTTACCCCACCCTTCCATGTGTCTTATCCCTTGTGTTTCATCTCCTTTTGCTTCCAAAGTGATTGCATTATATTATAGAGAGATTTGAAATCTCTCTTTTTCTCTATGTTTATTGATGCATATGGATCTAATGCATTATCCTTTTCATCACACACGCACGCACGCATACACGTAATACATATATCTAGATATATGTAAACATATATAAATACATATAGGACGCGCGCGCGCACACACACAGACGGGTGATACCACAATAGTGGGTTACATTTTTTTGCCTAAACGTACATTGAAGTCTACATTTTGAGAAAAACTTTCACATTCAGATGCATATTGTCATTAAAATGTTTGAAATCCGAAGATAAAGTAAACTAGTCTTTTAGGATTTTCTGTCTAGATTCTAAATATATATATTTTTTATTTTTTTTTGAATTGATTTTAATGTTTTTTTTTTTCTCCCACTAAAACTTCTATGTTGTTGAAAACGTCATTTTCAAAAAGGTACAATGACTTCGTACAACATAACTTTTTTTCTAAAATAGATATCAATGTGATTCTTTCAAATTTGGTTTTGTAACATCCATACGAAGGGCATGCAATTGGTTTTACGACATTATCATGATTATTGCATATTTTATGAACGTTTGAAGTAGAGTCAATCGTAATTTTGACATACTTTGACTGCGTAGCTGATAACTTGTGTATTTATCGAAATTCAAATTTTTTTTTTTTGGATAGAAAGAAGACTCGAAGCCGGAGGGCACTGTTATTTTTTAATTTTTTTTTTCTATTTTCTACTATTTTTCATTGAACGTCAAACCTGGAAGTTTATATTGGATAAAAAACCTACATCTGATGCACATCAAAATACATAGACCTAATTAATTCAAAATTTGTAAAATCTATATTCGTTAGAAAGCCCATTCAGAGTACTTGTGCGATGCAAAAGGACGTCTCCCCATTCTTCCGTTTGAGCCCTGCGCTTGAGCCCCGAAGCCATGAAAACTGCAGATTTTTGTTAGCCTCTGCAAATGGCCTCTATTTAGAGGGTTTCGATAGAAAGTAGTTTCGATCAAAACTACTTTCTATCGAAAGTACTTTCTTAGTTTAACATGCATATGGGTAAAAACCATAGAAAAATTTTGACTAGTTAGTTTCGATCGAAACTAAGCAAAAAAGGTAGTTTCGATCGAAACTAAGAATGTTTCGATCGAAACAATCAAGTACTTTCTATCGAAAGTACTTGACTAAATCGTCCCCCTCACGGATTTCGTGAGGAATTCCTTCCTCCGAAAAAGTGTAACCCACTATTGTGGGATCACCCAGACACATTTTAATTTTTTGGTTATTGTTTCTTGGTTTTTCCTTATGTTGTTCTTTTCTTTTAGCTTTTCTCTTTGTTTACTCTTTTTATTTATCTTCCTTTTATATTTGTTTTATTTAGTTATTTTTTAATTTTTATGTCTTTTTGAACATAATTTGCGTGTTATGTTTAATTATTTTTCTTATTATGTTACTTTATTTAATCTTATTCATTTTGTTAGTATTCTTGTTAAGCTTTTTACACATTTATTTACTCCTCTTTCTATGTTTATTTATTCTTTCCTTTTTATTTTTCTCTTTTCTCTATTTGTAGATTCAGTTTTTGGTTTTTTGTCTCATTGTTGCCTTCATTTTTATATTCGTTTTTGTTCTTTCATTGTCTCTTGTTTGACTCCTCTTGACCTTTCTTTCTCCCCTTCAACCTTTCCCTCCTTTTTAGAGAGTTTAAGTTAGCTACATATTTCATTTTCTCCTTATGCTCTCTTTCATCTTGATGATGGATCATAGAGTGTGATCCGAAACGTTGATGCAAAAATACTCACACAATCAAATCTAGAAGCAACATACAAAACTTATCTTATGGATTGTAGAAATCTACTCACTATTATATCTCCTTGTTGAATGTGTTGATCCTTGATATGGATTTCTATACTCCTTAAGAGATCAACATGACAATATATTAACATTTCAAGAAGGGGGAATATATGATTTCCTTGTTGCTTGTAGTTATTCATTGTTGTACCCACAAAGTGTTGGTGTTGTGTTGCATAGCACCCCCTAAGGCGTGGTTAACAATCTCTCTCTAGAAATTTACATGGGATTTTGATCATCTAGTGTACTGTGGCTTACTAGTATGATCTTTCTAAGAAATTTTTGATCTATTGATAACCTAACATAACACACCTCGCTAGGCCTATGTGACTCCATATGATCCTAATCTTCTAGCTTAACATGACTTGCTAGTTTGATCCTTTAGTAAAACATGAGCACGCTACTTGAAGCCTGGGTCAACTAGTATGACAAGGCTTTCTAATTTGATCATTTACCATTTGTCATCTAACATAACATAACTTGTTTGTATGATTGTTGTTGTTGGTTGCCTAGCATAATGAAAACCTCCAATGTAATCATTTGTTGCACTACACAGATCACACAACATAACACACCATGTTGTCTAGTAGAATCCGCGCCCCTCCCTTGTTTTCATGGATCATCTAGCGTAATACAACTTAGCAGTTAGTAGAAGCATGACACAATCATGAATCACCAAACATTACAAACCTTTTTGGCCAGTGGAATTTGTGGTTCAAATTTTTTTCACTGACCCTAGCATAATAGTCCTTACTAGTTGTTAGATTATGACTACTTGTCTCATCACCTGGTGTATGCTATTGCTCTTTCTATAAGTCCTATTGTAGAATGATATTAGCAATTGAGAGATTTTGGTTATTGAAGTCTCTTCAACTAGTTGACTTGGAGCCTTTGTTTCTACTATTAACCCTTTATATGTCTTTTTGTTTTGCCTTGTTTGCCTTTTTTTGTTGTTGTCGTCTTGTATCCTTCCTTGGATGTTGTTGTGTGAGATAAAATCCTAAGCTTGGGCTCTCTCTCTCTCTCTCTCTCTCTATATATATATATATATATATATATATTGTATATTGCATGTACGAGTGTAAGTTCACACCGTGAAAGTGGGCTAAATGTAGTGTCATAAATTTTGATCCTTTACAATTTAACACTCCTTTTTGGGTGCTTGCTTTAGTGTGCCCTCTCATAGCTCACCTCAAGCCCATTTCAACCATTGTCACATCCAATTTTTCATCATATGCTCATGAGGCGACCAAATCCTATGTCCCGGGTCCTTTTACTTTACAACCATCCCTCTATGCACCTTTTCTAGGTGGACTAGGTCACCTAGCGCCATATTCCTATTGCACTAGGGTGCGTAGTGACATATTCCTAGTGGACTAGGGTGCTTAGTGCCACACTCCATCCAAAAAGGGCCCAAAATCAAAAGTGTCTAAGTGCCAATTTTTGTCATTCGTTATCTAATCCCAAATTTTGATGACCTTTGAAAGTCAGCCTAATATAGGAATTAGCTTGAGAACCCGATATAAAAGAATAATCTCTAATTCATTTTCATTGTAAGAAACCTAAGCACGTTCTAAGCACATCCTAGAACAAGCTTTATCAAGCAGGTATCTTCAGATATGAGTATTATGGAGGAACAAGCTACAAAAACCTACATGTAAGTGTGTTTTCATGATTGATCTTGTTATGCCTTTTTATGTTATTTTATTGCATCAACCCTCGAAAGCATTATCTAAAGAGCATTGCATTACCACCATTATCAAGCCCAAGGTAATATCATTTCAATTCGACATTTCATTTCAGATTTAGCCTTTGCCCTACTAGGGGTAAGCTCTATTTTCTAATCAATTATAGCTATAGTGAAAATGGAAAATCTTACTTAGAGTTTGACTTAGGCAAACTGTTACACAATACAACATTTCCCTTCTTTCTTGTGTGTAGATTACAAATATGATAGTTGAAAGTTGTGAAGTTGTAGAGTGCAAACTAAGACATACAATTCCAAATTTGCACATTTTCATACTTCATAAACACTTTTTGATTGAATTTCAAATGGAGTGATTTGCATAGCATCTTGAGTTAGGATTTGAAGTTTTAGTTGACAAAAGCAGCTCCGGGTCTAAGACACCTAGCACACGTTGATTGACATTTTTAGACTCAAATTTTAGTGGAAGGTTCCTTTCTGTATCATATTTCTAGATATGTACTTTTGCGCTAGCTTTCTGATTTGATTCTATTTGTTTATGTTGAATCTTGTCAATTTCTTGGAATTTTGTCTAGTTTTTGCATCTTCAATTCAAATCATATCCAACAATATCAAACATAACGAAAAGAGAAAATCATCATATACAACATCCAACTCTCCTTTAGGACCGAAGTTGGATCTTGTTGATTATTTCTCTGAATGAAAAGTGCAAATAGTGATTAATTAAGTCCTTAGTGCATATTTCTAAGCTTATAATCCTATTTACATTCATTAACGTTATGTTTCCTACCAATTTAAAAGTGTTGAGTGTGGCTAGACAAATATTGATCATGGTTTTTTTTGTGGACAAGTCTATTTACAAGCATGGACTTTGGATTTTTACCCAAAAGGGCCTTCTAGATCATGATATTCAATGTGGGCGAAGAAGCCATTATGAATCTTGCATTCATTCCTTTCTTTATAACTACTTAGCTAAGTAGGGTTATCTGGTGCAAAAATAACTTTAATAGATGCTAGGGTTTACCATTCATAGTTTCAAGTATTTTCCAACTTAATGGTGCATCCTAGGGTTTGTTTGGAGAGGGACTTAAACAATCAATTGCCTAAAAATATCAATCTTATTGATCCAGGATTTGAATTTTACAAGCCAATAATTTAATTAGACGAGCGTAATGTATGTATTATCAACAAGAAGGTCACTTGATAAGGAATTTTTTGGGCAAAAAGATAGAATGACATAGCCAAAAATTTCTAATCTAGTCAACAATAGGTTGAGAACCAACCTTTAGTTCCTATAATGCCTAAAGGCTCAACTCATACCCAAATAATATTTAAATCACCCATTGATAGTCAAAATAAGGACGTCAATCATATTACCTCCTCTTATAAATATGTTGCGATGGAGGATGGATGAAGAGTAGTAAGAAAAAGAAAAGAAGCATTTGGGTTTGTTATTAGGAAGAGTCGTTTAATTTCTCATTAAGGGTTTAATCACTCCTCTTTACAGTAAAACCTCAAATCTTTGGATTGACCTTCTAATTCGCCCCCCCCCCCCCTTCTACAATAATAAGGTCTAGGGCCCCTTCTCCTACTAATGCTGATTCAGATACCTTTGAGTAGCTCCCTTCTACAAGACAAATATCAAGGTCACCATCTCCTATTAATTCTATTTTAGATACCTTTGATCACTCTATTTCTATAGCCAACTGTGATATGAATCTTTGCCAAAAAAGGACATTCCTTCACTCTCATCTTTGCCATGATTTATAAAATTATTCCTTAAAATGTGAGGGATTTCTCCCCCACTATAAATAGGAGTAAAAAGATGTGATTGCAGAGTGGAAACTTGATATTGTTTTTCTTCAAGAAGTTAAACTCACTAATCCCCGTCTTGCCTTCTCTCTATCCAATGTATGAAAAAATACAACTTTTCTTAATATATCACATAGTCAAGGTAGATGAAATGGTTATTGGTTTAGCTTCTTGGATTTATAATTTTTTCATTTATAAAGGGGAGGACCCATCACATAGTTGTGTGTGAATCCTAGCCTTTATCAATAGACAACCTAATAGTATATTCAATTTATTTTATTAACATAGATGTGAGTTTTGTGATTGGACGTTTAACAAGTTTCTGAATGTAGAATAGGTTATATGAGGCGATTTTGATAATGATTGAAGTTGGCAGAGCCATATTAAGTTAAACAATGTAGAATATGACTAGATGCTTTTATTGTTCCAATTTGGTGGGGGTGATTGATCTTACCTTCTATAAATAATAGAACCATGGAAATAATCGGTACAAATAGTCTAACTTATGATTTGGAGATGCTAGGAAATTGAGTAGACTTGACAAATTTTGCATTTCGGCTAACTTATATGTTTTGATTATAGGTAAAGACAGGTTTTGAAGGGACCCGAAACCCTGTACAAAGTACACTAGCTACAATAGACCAGCAAGCACAAACGACCGCCATACCCAAAAATCATACAAAAGAACTTAGCCAGAAAAACACCCAACCCGTTGCTAAAAATAAATCTTTGGATAACCCCAAGAAAGAGAACTATCATTTTATCCCCTTCTTATGGGATCGCAAGGTCATGTCAAAAGACAGTGATGATTTCTTAGAAAGTTTGCCTTTAACTTCTATGTTATTAATGATACCTCTAGTTGTAATGCGAGAGTGGATAATTCTTTTACTTTTTTAGAACACTTTCCAATATTTAGATTAGTTTTGGGAAATTGATACCAATAGTGCAATGAAAAATCCCATAGCAACTCAATACTTACCATTTAAAACACTCATCCCGGGTGGTTGTTCTTGTTGATATTTGGAATTCTATACCTAAACCAAGTGAAGTGGAGCCTTATAGTGATTGTTGGCATTTGGCTCTTTCTCAATGTCTTGAATTCCTTTGTGCTTTTGGTAAGAGACTTGCTTCGAAGAAAAAATGTAAGGAGAAATCATTGCAAGGGAATATTGAACACTAAAACAAATTACTCAATGCAAATCCTAATAATATTACATCACAAACTTCTATAGCCTATGTAGAAACTCATCTTAGAAAAAAATGATACATAAAGGAACAAGAAGGCAAAATATTGGGATAGGAAGGGAAATAGAGGCTGCAAATAGTTCTTCAAATTTATTAATTATAAACATGAGTATATGAGAGTCATTCAAGATGATTTTGGTTGTGTTATTAACAATACAAAAGAGGTTAAGGCTCTATTTTAGAACTTTTATCAGATACCTTTTAAAGAATAAATCCATTTTCAAGAAGCTCAACCAATTCTGAAAGTCATTATAAAAAATCATATTCTAAAAAAGGTTGATTTTGATTATGGTCAATTTCTAGACTGAGAACATTCTATGGAAGATTTAGAACATGTTTCTTATTTGATGACTCTTAACAAGAGTCTTGGAATGGATGGGATGTTAGTGGAATTTTATCAAACTACATGGAAACACATTAAAGATGATGTTGTCTAGTTTGTTTGGAGGCTTTAGCTCACAGGAAATAATATTAATGATTATTAAGCACCTATTGAAAGGAAAAAGTGAGGACACTATTCTAGATAGTAGCCTATCAATTTTCTTGACAATTCTTATTAAATTATTCTTAAAGCTATTACTACAAGAATTAAACCAATGACACAAGAGATAGTTAGGCCAAAACAAATTGGGTTCTTTGGCAAGAGATTTATCCTTGATAACTTGATACTTGCTTGAGAAACTATTGAATAAGCCCAAAAAGTAAAATATATATTTATTTGTGAAGCTATATTTGATAAAGCCTATGATAGAATGCATTGGAGCTTTATTATAATAATTCAATGCCTAGGATTTAGTCCCAAGATTTGTAAACACAATTAAATAATTTTTAAGAATACTAATGCTCAACTGGTTATAAACAAAGTGTTATCTAACATATTTCCACTACAATGTTTAGTTAGCCAAGGTTGTCCATTATCACCCTTTCTTTATTTTCTTGCTACTGGTTCTCTTCAATATCTCCTACAAAGGTATAGCCAAATGAACTTGATAAGAGGTATTTATAGACGTAATGATGCAATAGTTCTTAACTCACACTTTTATGATGATAACACACTCTTTCTTCAAAACTCTAAAGACAAGTTATAATGTGATTGGGGCAAGTGAAATTTATTATGGTGTTTCATTCTAAATTATTTTATCTCAAAATTGAATTCCCGATGATGAAAATAGATCTAGTCCTGTATTAAATATCAAAAGATTGGAAGCAAATTAAACATGGGAATATTTCTGGCTACTTGGACATTCCTTTTGGACTAGGTGTAAAACTTTCTGATATGTTGAATTGATTTCTAAACAAGCTTAAGAATAAGCTCTCCACTTGAGGGAATACATATTTATCCTTCGCTAGAAAGCTTCAAGTTGTGAACCACATATTTTTGGCTTCACATGTGTACTACTCATTCCTCATTGCATTGTATCCAACATAAAACAAAAGGGGACTGGGCCTGTAGGACCCAAAAACTCAAAGAGACTCTTTTAGTTATCTGGATGTAGTTAGAGTGGTTTTTGGTGATGCACCATGAAAGATTTTGACTCGTTATCAATTCATATAGGCTTTTGTCAAAAGGAAATGACAATATGTTTAATGGTTAGATAAAATTTTACTTTCTTCTTTATTTCAATTGAAAGCTTGACATTCCCTTCTATCTATATGGAAGACTCGGTAGTAGTTTTGTAAATGTTTAAATTGGAAATTTTCTTCTTTACAATATTGGTTCAATTTTGGCTCGTTATCTATTTGGTGAAATAGAATGGTTTAATATCAAGGAAATCCTCTTGTTGGCACCTTTTCAATACACTTATTACCTATTTAATAAAGGGATTCATTAAGTGGATTTGTGAGACATTAATATTTTAGATTGAGAAACATGACAAACCATTATGAATATTTTTGGTTTAAACAATAAGTTTCAAAGCTTTTTTTTAATCTTTGTGAGAATTATAAAGCTATGCACTCCCTTGCAATTTTATTTCCTCAAATATTGGTGGTGGTCTAGATTCTAGTTTGGTTGTTTTCCTTTAAGAAAAAGTCAATTTAAGTTTACTTCCTTCTTTGTTTCTAACTCCAAGGTTAAATTAGAAATGAAAATGAAAAATTAAAGAAAAGACATGGAGAAGTCTAAGTGCTCAAAAGTAGAAGCTAATGCTCAAATTTTGGCTTGGAAAGTTTTACCCTTCAAATTTCCCATTGGCAAAAAGTTGAGATGTATGCTTGTACAACCAATTAAATATGCTTTCTATCACTCTAATGAAAGTTTTCAACTCATTTTCTGGGAATGTTTGCAAATTAAAGGTAAATGGAATATTAGGCAACAACCTACAACACAACGATAAAGTTGTGAGCCTCTAATCTGGGAGGTCTTGGGTTCAACTATACTTAATCTTAACAAATAATAATAATTAAATCTCGACTTCGTCCCATTACCCATAAAAAAAGAGAGTAAATGGAATATTGTTTTTAAATTTGTGCCTACTATTTGTGCATAGATTAAGCTAGAAATAAACTATTTGGATTTTGACCCATAAAATAATGTTTTGTGGATTCTATGAGACAATCTATTTTTCTTAATATATGAAAAAATGGATGTTTGTTGGTTTTTGTAAAGTGTAATATTCACCACAGAGGTGCAATTTTATAGTTTTACTTTGATGTTTCTAATGTCATTTTCAAATTGTTTTATCATTTTATCAATTGATGTAGGTACCCAAAGAAAAGGTGAAAGATCAACAACCATTTAGATAAGAGAAATTTTTTTAAAACTTGTATCTTCATGAAAAAGATATTTTGTGTTTAAATTTTTTATAGAGTATATTAAAATTCAAAATTTAAGCCCATGATTTTGTAATGTTTGTGTTGTGCATAGTGGTTCTTGGGGTTTTTCTTCTTACTCCAAGCCCCTTGTGGGCTACTTTGTAATGTTGAAAATTATTTGGCAACATATTGACTAGTTTTCTATTTGCGATTTTATATTGCATTATTTTAATATACAAAAACAACATCAAATCACAGCATTAGAAAGTTAAGGATTTCAAATAAATAATTCTTTTCTCTTCTCGTTATGAGCTCCACAAATACAATTTCTATTTCTTCTAGCTCTTAAATTTTTTCATTGTACTTTTTAAACTACAACTCCAACCATATTTTATGGCTTATGAGAAGTAAAATATAAAATAGAAGCATTACCTAACAACAGGTAGTTATGAACTAATTAGAAGAGTTAGGCTATGAACAAATTTATTTTATACGTAAGGGATTTTTGGTATTGTAAAAAATTGACAAGAAGGCATGAGAAGGGAAAAAAAAGTGTTTTAAAAAAAATATAAGAAATATTGAATTTTTTTTGTTTTTTCTTGTTATTTTGTGAATTCATGATTTTTTTTTAAATTCATTTTATTGATTTCTAATTCTCCCTTTTTAAAAATTTATGATTAAATTGTAATTTTTATATTTATCTCAATAAAATGACATATAACTTAAATTTGATTTCATATTTTCCTCTTTTCATTTGCGTTTTCTTGATTCTTTATCTTCTTAATATCGTCTTTTCTTCTAATTTGAAATCATTCTTTTTCATTTAAATGAGAAATCCCATAACAAATATTTTTGATTGTAAATACTGAATGATATATATACATATATATATATATACATACATATATATATATA
>MU223045.1:1375117-1392447 GCA_018584345.1 Thuja plicata | reverse complement strand
TATATATGTATATATATATATATGTATGTATATACATATATATGTATATGTATATATATATGTATATGTATATATATGTATATATGTATATGTATATATACATATACATATGCATGTATATATATGTATGTATATATACATATGTATACTTACACACACACACACACACACACACACACACACACACACACACACACACACATACGCTAAGGAAATTATATTGTTATAATTTGTTGAAGACAATGACAATTCATCTAGATATATCTTCTAGAATAAAGATAAAATATTGCATTACCAATTACCATATATCCATTCATTTGTAGGCTACAATTATTTTTATTGCACAATTATTATTTATTATAGTCTACTAATATGAAGATGGGCTTGCCTCTAAGGAAAATCTAAATTCTAATCTCGTCAATAACTTGTTAAAGATTAGTATAATATGAAATATTTTAACTTTTAAACATCACATATTTAGAATATGATAACATATGCTATATTACAATAGATGATCTAAAAATGCATAATGAAATAATATATATTTTTTGATGAATAGTAGTCATTTCTATTAATTTATATTAAAGTATATTATTCACAAAAAATTGGAGGGAAATAAAGGATGACCCTCCAAGAGTCAAATGGGTAGATTCGGAGAGTCAAAAAATACTCGGGCAACGCCCGAAACTAGAAATATAGACATAATCTAGAGAGTAGACAACACAAATAAAAGCCGTTAGGCGGCTAAAGCAATGGCCGAGGGTAGCGGAGGGCAGATATCTATCATCTTGAGGACCTTATACATCAGCAAAGTCGAAATTAGTGTACAAGAACCATCCTTCTTCTATAACAACCTAATCAATAAATATATTTACTATATGTAAACACATATTTCAAAATAAAACGAAATGTATATGGGTATAAATTATGTGAAGTAAACTTTGGTGGGCATGACCATGGAAAACACACTTTTAACTTCACCATACATATAAATACATATTCTTATTATGTAGACATAAGTCAAATGTAGGAAAATAAATGATGTGTGTTTCCTTGAAATCTTGTTAGGATGAAAGCTGAAGTTGAGATGCCTTTTACGTGCACGATTGGGAATCTATGCGAGTAAAAGGAGGGACAAGGTAGGAATGAGATGAAATATGTAATCAAATCAAGTGGTCCTCTTTAGCTCTTTTCAACGTGTGCTACTTCTTAGCCAGCGCACTTAGTGCTCTAGCGAACATTTATCTCATTTTACAAAGTCAACAAAGTAGACTTGGCTGCTAAGAAACACATTACATTAGCTAGGTATGTACCCCAATCAATGGAAAAAGCTTCCCTTGTAGTTTTGTGGGGGCATTTTGCTTCAAAAAAGTAGTATAATATAAGCATCTCAAAATATCTACTCAACACACGTGGACAAATGTAATTGTAGGAATCTCAAACAAGAGGGGCTATAATGGAATGTACTCACTTAGATCATATTAATTTTATTTTCTTATATATTAAGTGGTTTAAGTGTAAATTAATTTTTTTTTCCTTCTGACAAATAGTAGCTAGTTTTACCTAGGTAAAAGTATACTATTTTAAAAAAAAGGTGATATGGATCACCCTTGAGAAGTTAAAATGGGAATTGCATCTAAAGAATAAAAAACATGAGCAAAGTTTGGAGAGCAGGCAACAAATATAAAGCTACTAAGCAGCTAACACAATGGTCGTGAGTGGTAGAGGTAGGTTTTTAATAATTAATTAGACGATGTATAAGAACTGCACCTTTCAATATATAAAGTGTTCGTTTTCATGGCACACACCCTAAATTTAGGTATACAAAATGTGCATACCTAAATGCTCAAAAGTCTTGCAAGGATTTGATAATGAATCATCATTGTGGTAGTGCACTAATCATATCATTTGATGTTTACTTTCTAGAATGGTTTGACATATGATTTGAAACTAGAATCTAGATACATATATATGATCAATATATTGTAAACATTTTGTGTTGAAATTTATCTTGATGTAGACTAGGTCACACTATGTAATTTGGTCCTTGAATAGGCCATACTATATGTTTTGTTTTAATTGGTACAATAATGTCATCTTCTAGTACAATTCTTTGAAATTTCCACTATCACTTTTGTTATTTTTTTTTTAAATATGATATTTCTTAGGAGCATAGTAGGCCTAGGCCTTGATTTAACATGAAAGAAAGGTCATTTTCTTTTCTCAATGGAATTCAAGGCTCTAGAAAAGAAAATATTTCACATACACGCTAAGAACACTATTCAAGTATAAAATCTAAAGTACTCTAGTGAACTAGTGTAAAGTACAAATGTAAAATACTAGATTTGTATGATCTTTGATAATAAAGAAAACTTTAGTTTATTCCTTTATGCTCAATTATTATTTTAAATGATCAAGTTGATGTTCATAAATGCATGAATCCAATCATTAATTTGAACTATCTAGCATGTGGTTTGATGAGGTAGAAATTAATTTAATCAATGGGTAATCTTTTATAACGTGAAATAATAAGTTTGAAATAATATGCTAGAGACATTAATCACCATCCAAATGAATAGGATCCCCAACTTATATAATTGGTTGGTCAAACAATACCTACCTTTACTCTTAAGCTTCAACTTTATTGGTGATACTATGGTTAATAATTCTCAAACTTAAACAACTGAAAGGTTTTCATCCAATGACAAAACCCTCTATTTAGTTTGGGTGGTTGGGTTAGTACTTGCTAAAGAATCCACATAGGATGTCTACATTTCATTGAGCATCATAATTGTAGTCTGTAATCCATATCATTTTTCTATCTTCCTATTTTAAAATGATTTTGATTATATCACTAATAATAGTCAAATGCATCATTCTACATATTATCTTTCAAAGAACCTAATCAGTGCATATTAGGTGATAGCCTCATAATTAGACTCCTCTCTCACAAATTCTTAGTGCACATGTGGACTTCATCATCACCGAATTAGACAATCTAGTGCTCTCCCATCCTATAGATGTAGACCAATGTAGATCCTCTTATGTTCAATAATCACGATGTGCAATACAAGTTACATCTATGGTTCTACAATGTCTAATGGGTGCCATAGTGTAATAATTTGGTGAAGAAATGAGTTTCACATAGATGTTGTCTTCAAGTTCCATAAATTTACTTTGTCCTAGAATTCATCATTCATTTTCCATTATAAACTAACTTAGCTTTTAATATTTCACATTCCAAATCTTTTTCCATAGAGAATTATTAACCATAGTATCACCAATAAAGTTGAAGCTTAGAGTAAAGGTATGTATTGTTTGACCAACCAGTTATATATGCTGAGGATCCTATTCATTTGGATGGTGATTAATGTCTCTAACATATAACCTTCCATGCTCCTATCTCACATAATTTGACAAATCTAAATAGTTGATGTTGAGTCCTAAGTGAACCTCAATATACATATGTTGTACAAAATAAATAAAATTTAGCCACTATTCAAATAATGACCAAGGGAAGCTATAAATCTAGTATATACCAATGTTACCATACAAGGGCACATGCACCTGGTGACTTCATATTCCTTCACATTATAATTGTCTATATAGTGTGCAAGGCTTTTTTGTTTGATAGCTTGGCACATTTTTTGGATAATACATGATAGACAATAAAAAGAAACATTACATCTTATTTGAGAAAGAGCTATTTCTCAACCTCAATTAAAAAATGGATTATTTGTAATGCTAAGTAAGCTTTGCTATATATAATATAATTGTTTGATATACAATGTCATATGTTTGAGAGTCATCTATAGTAGACTACAACTTTTTAAAATACAATGTCATATGTTTGAGAGTCATCTATAGTAGACTACAACTTTTTTAAAAATATAAAAACAGATTAGCCATGTTCAATACAAAATAAAGAATAATATATTTATATGTTAATTTAAAATTAATAAATTACATTTAAAAATATGATATTAAATACTAAAAATATGATCTATTTTTTTAATTTTAACAAACAATACATAAATAATAAATAAATTTTAGTTTCAAGTGTAAACTATAAATAATGATCAACACTCACTACATTGAATTAAACCATATGCATTCTAAAATTACTCACAAATTCTTGAAGGCATTCTATCAATCATTTCATGATTGTAAAAGTGAAAGAAGTTGTTAATTGTAAATGATTCTCATCGAACAGTTGACCAATTCGATGATCTAGAACCTCAAAATGACTTATTACGTAATTCTAGCTGATTCTCATCGAACGGTTGACCGATTCAGTGATCTAGAAAATCTCAATATTGCTTCATTGAAAGATAATTATTCATTGCCTAATATGGAAGCAATGTTGCATAAGGTGACTGGTTGTGAACTGTTGTCAATGATGGATGGTTTTTCAGGTTACAACCAAGTTTTAGGAAGAAGACACCGAGAGATATATTTTTGAGGTATATCCTTAAAAGTATTATTGTATGTTCAAATAATTATTATATTATATTATTATATTTATTATAGCTAAAAATTATATTTTATTGATATATTAATATTAATATTTTCCCCTTTATATTATATTGTCTTATGTTATCCATGCCTTTTGATTTTATTATTATATTGCTATTATCTTATTATCTTATATTATCTTATCACGAAAAAAAGCAAGACAAGTTTAACACTTTTTTTTTCAAAAAATTGTGAACATGGAACTTCATTGTTGTGAGCAATAAATGCCTCTTGAGATACTCATACTATAATAATAAAAAATAAATGATGTAACATGTATGAGATTGAAGTTTTGCAAAGGAATGATAAGTCAGTTTCCTTTAGAACATATCATTTAGCTAAACTACCATGATATCAAAGAGAATGTTGCAAGCATGAAACATGTGACACTGCGTTCATGGAATGCCATCTCATTGAAATCCTAGATATCATGTGGAGCACACAAGTGGATCAATATGCTTAGAGTTAGTATGCACAGATAAGGATGCTAAAAATGGGTTAGGAACACATTGTCATCATCACCTAAGCTAGTAGAACTACAAATACAAAGGAATCATAATACATAGAAATATCTAAATTGAGTGGGAAATATAAGGAAATGATTTTCTAGCCTTCTAGATAATGCATCATAGTTCATGATCTTTTTCCTTGTCCATTTCTTTTCCCACTATAGTCAAATTGGTCTATTCCACTTCCTTGTACTAATCTCATCTACAAAAGGAACCCAATCCCCACTTCCACTTGACCTTGTAGATAATGTAGCTAATCCAAAGTATTATTTTATTAATCACACTTTTGCAAGGCTATTGAAAACCTGAGTTTGATACCACTTCATTCAGAAATGTTGGAGACACCCTCCTAACAATCACTAGTAACAAATATCTACTTGTGAACTCCACACACCACTTTCTAACAACTATTTTTCTTTAGATGCATCATATTTCCACGACTCTCACATAGTCAAATCCATAAGTATTCATGTTCAACTAAATTACTTGCTTAACATATATGTATAAGTTTAGCCAGGCATGTTCAATATTGAAAAGCATATGAAAAACAAATTAACACATTCAACGGGTGCAAGAATAGATACATACATGTCTAGATAAATTCTTAAAAGTGAATAAAAAACATTGAAAAATGAACTAATGCTCGTCATACCACATACATCCAATCAAATAAAAGTACTTACAATGTTAGAATGACAAATTGAAACCCTTAGAATAAGTTCAATTACATCAATATATCTATGAATGGTCACACATCATAAAAATCTCGTTGTTCCTCTTATAATAATAAAAACTTAAAAAATATAAATTAAAAAATCAAACCCGAATCTTTCCATCTCTATCCAAACTACATCAAAAGCACTTCAAACCCTTAGTGACACTTTCAAAACCATTAAAATGGTTCTCAAATCAAACCCTAATCTTTCAGTCTCTATCCAAACTACATAAAAAATACTACAAACCTTTACTTTCAAAACCATTGAAGTGGTTGTGAAATAGGTTCTCCCTACTTTATAAGGTCCTTGTAATGTATGCTCTAAATAGAACCATCTTATACAAAAGGACATGTACCCTTATACAAGTATGAATGAATCTATCTAGGGTTTACTTTTCTCTATTCAGGATATATCCCAAAGGAATCAGTGAAAGAGGTACATGTGAAATCATTTCATCCATCATGGTAGTCAATCATATGGTGTTTCACTCACAAAACAAGGTCTTTTGCTTTTCTTCACAAGAGAAAGCAACATGCTTCACTTTTGTAATCACTGTCTACAAGTCCACAAGATTTATAGACTACGTGGTAATCTATTACTAACACATTGCGAATAAGAAATACAAGTAAATGCGTTTTGCTTTTGAAGCTGTTTATGCGTGTGGTTAAAAGAGGGGTTCAGACTTTATCTGAAACTCACTCTCATTAAAAATGGTCCCCTACTAATTTGATGTCCCTTCTTTCTTTCAAGAGTGCTCTTAACGAATCTCATTCTGTCTTTTCTATTGCCATCTATCTAATTTTGTTTATCAAAACGAAGACAATTTATAAAGTGGGCCTGCAAGGTCACATCAATTCTACATAATGGTTAAAGGCAATTCAATATAGGTGAATTAGATTTTCTGAAAAAAATTCTAAAATTGCACTTTTTTTTTATATTCTTATATTTTCGGATATTATTTTTTATTATATTTTAGAAGATAAAAGAATATTCTGTATATCTTTTTATTTCTTTTACATTGATTTAAAATGTTATCGCAAATATAATGTTATAGTACACCTTCTTTTGAATACAAAATGGTCTCATCTTTAAATTTATTAATGAGTCAATCAACTAATCCTTCTTAATTCTTAATAGTCTATATCAATCTTCACTATAATCTTTCTTCAATAGTGGACGAAAAAGTGGGTGTCGCCATATCCCTAATAATCTTGATCCACCCTCCTTACAACCCCTCCTTTATTGTAGACCACCTCTTGGGCTTGACCTATCTAATAATTTTGACTAATGCTCCTTGTGTTATTTCGTTTACATTAGGCTAAACCCCATGTTTGACTTGTCACTCTTATTTATATGTGCCATGGTTTAGTCCTTTATTGAAAGCCAATTTTCCTACTCTCCAACACAACTCTTTCAAATTGTCACCATTACTTGTTGGCTTGTGCGCCCAAATTTTTGAGTTGAACATCTCAATCTTGTATACATAGGAAATATTGGATGATGAAATATGTTTACATAGTTACGAAAACAATTATTAGATAGTGTTAATAAAATATAACATTGAATCTACATAATTTGGTTTACCATTCTTTTTATAGCAATATTATTTAGACCAACAACTTCACTTTAATATAGAAACATCATAGGACCATAAGAAATTTTGCATCAATAAAAAATGCTGATTTTGTGCTTAATTTCCTTTTCTAGGTTTCTTGATTATTTCAATCATCTTTTTCTTGCCATAATATATTTGCTTGTTGTAGTCATCACATACTGCAAAAGGCCAATAGATTATAAACTATTTTATGCATTATCACTAGTTCATCACAAACATCTTGGTGGTGTAACAATATAACCATAAGAATTTCCACATGCTTAAATCTACATTTCATGCATTATTATGAGATATAGCTCACCACGAGTCTTAAAGACAGTCCACATTAAGTATAACATTTTACCTCTTGCCACACTTAAGGAAATGGGCTATTTATATATTCATGTTATGCCCCTAACCATAGGGAGTGTATTGTGTTATGGTAGTTGGCTCATGACTATTGTAATTCTTAATTATGTCATATTGCCATTTACTTATTTAGGTTAGCCTAGGGCCTATATATTGTTATATTTAAGTTGAACTAGGTGATATCCTTGACATAAGTATGAAATATATATGATGTAGAGGTTAGTTATTATTGTCATGCTCGGTATTGTGTTCTTGTTGAAGGCTATTGGAGGTATCCCCCTCGAATCAAGGTTTTTGCCAAATAATTTAACTTTGGAGCCTAATTAAGTGATTTACTATATAGAATTAGGGTTTCACTAAATTATTTGGGAATAACATTTCTAATTTGTTTTTTTTTTTAAATTTCTAAAAGGTTTTTTAGAAATTGACTGAAGCATCTACAATTTAAAGTTTGGAGGAATCAAAGCAAAAATAAGAAATGTATTATATAATTAGGGTTTTCAACAAATTTACTTTTAAGGCTAAAAATAAACTATTTGTTTTGGTTTATTTTTGAGTAATTGTGCTCTAGATGATAGTACATTATAATAAAAATTTAAGATGAGTTTTTTTTGTGTGTTATGTTACAAAATAATTTTTTGAAACTTCACCACAACAAAATGTAGAAAAAAAAGGAAAGAAAAAGAACAGAAAAAAGAGCAAGAGTAAGAAGAAGAAAAAGAACAAGAAGCAAGAAAAGAAGAAGAATACCCCAAAAAAAGAGATGAAGAAGAAGAAAAAAAATAACATTGAGGGTAATGCCTTTGTAAAGAGGGGGAACACCATGCTCCTAATCAAAGAGTGTGTTTTGGGTTATGAGTAGTCAACTTTCAACTACCTTAATGCTTTATGTTTCTTGGTCTTCTCTCAAGGAGTGGAGAGGTAGAAGTGTGGGTTGCAAGGGTGCTTCTCCCTAGGTTATTGGTCTTGCAGTGTTGTTTAGTAGTTTGTCATTTTTTAGCAGCTTTTCTTTTTGGAGTATGGTAATTTTTTGCTTTTTGTCTATCATACCAATTTTGAGTTTGTTTTGTTCTTGGCGTCTGAAATTGAATGCCTTGATTGAGTTTAGGCCATTTCTATATTTTTATTTTTGGTTAAGGGCCTCCTCTATTATTTTGGAATATTTGTTGGTTCTGGTGGTAAATTTTGAGAGGGATCTTGTTTCTATTCTTTCATCCATTTGCTGAGAGTCTATATTGTTTCAACCTAATTGTCCTCTTTTCACAGGTCTCTTTTAAAGGTGGAGAGCTCTCATATGAAGGTAAATATATTCCTTATGAATTGGATGGAGGGGTTGGTCCTTCATATGTTAGCTTCCTCTACTGCATGTCCTATAGAGGTGGTTGCTTCTCCCATTGAGGTGGATAATATTTGGGTGGGAGAGGTGGTGTGTTGCTGTAAGGAGGTTGTTGTTATCCTTTCTTTGATCATTGGTTGCCATGTGGCTGATGTTGGATTTGTTCCTATTTTATTTTCTCACTCATATTGAGGTGGAGGCTTTGGAAGGGAAATGAAGCTTGTGGATGTATCTCTAGAATGTTATGGTACCTTTTCAAAACCCATTTATTAGGTTACGAGAGCTTGTCAAAACCCATAGGCTTAGGGGCTTCGGTCTAGTATTGTTGCAACTTGAGATTTTCATGTTTAGTCTCTTTTAGGCTTCTACTATTGAATTGATTGTTGGGTTTTTGTTGGTATTTGTTCTTTATTTTGTAGCTAGTTGTAATTGGGTTTTGGATCCTGTCAAAATATGATTGTATAGGGTTTTTGGGCCCCTTCTAAACGTATTTTAGTCATATTATCATTAGTATATTATTACATAGCTATGTAAGTCATCATGGATTATAGGTTGTTGTCCGAGTCAATCAAAAGTGATATCCTAGGCATAAGTATGCTATATATATATATATATATATAGGAGAAATAAGTTAGTTATTATCATCATGTTGAGTACTGTGTTCTAGTTGAAGATAATTAGACATGTTAACTTATACAAATGTGAATTACAATAAGAAAAAAATACAATACAAGATCCAAATTCACAATCCACACAATAAAAAAATCAAGTCTAAGATCTATGCACTCTCAAATGATAAACAATAATACTAATAGAAAGACCCGAGGATGCTCCATTATTTCTTGAGATTTGATTGAATACTTTGATATATGGGGTGGTCTTTAAAATAACTATTGTCTGTGGTGTTAGCATGAACAATGATATGAGATTCATAATTAATCTCCTCTCTTGAAAAATGGAATAATCCACTCCAAGGTTCTAGGAGGCTAGTTCTCAGCCATGTAGATATGTCAAGTGGAATAATGCATGTGTTTCACAAGGGACCTTTACTAGTAAATCACTGATATAGTTGGATTTAAATGAGTGTAATTTCCTTTCAATATTACAAATTTCCTTTTTTTTAAAAGATTTTTTGAAGGTAGAACATGTTTCAAAAAAGATCTTCAAAAGAAACTAAATTGCCTAACTTAAACTAACCATTGCAGTGAAAATAAATTGCAAAAGAAATAAGGTAATGTGAGAAATGTAGTAAATGAAAATTTGACTACTTGGATAATGATGTACCACATGTAAAATTTCTAAATTTCAAATGGTTAGATTAGAAATTTAGAACTATGAAAATATGAACTATAAATTCACAACTCACATAGACATAGTGCAATCATCAAAGGAAACTAAAATAAATAAATGATTTCTCATAATTTTTCATATCACACAACCATTACTCATGCACACATGTGAGAAAAATCCTTCCTTAGAACTTAGAAAATATGATCCAATCATGTAATCAATCACAAAAAATCATACAAATGCAGAGCAATACCATCTACTAGAATGACTGAAAACTTAACAACATAAACTAGCTATGTAAGGAAGCTAAGTAGCGGAACAAATTCCTACACTAACCTTAAGGGGAGATTAAAGTAAATATTTCTCATATCTTTACTATAGTCACAATAATTTAACATAAATAAACATAAATAACATGCCTACCACAACACAAGGATTTCACAAGGGGAAAACCCTTTCAGGAGAAAAAACTCACACTCTGAAATTCGCCCAATATAATATTTATAAATAAACA
The DNA here is from genome assembly GCA_018584345.1 of Thuja plicata. NCBI lineage: Eukaryota > Viridiplantae > Streptophyta > Pinopsida > Cupressales > Cupressaceae > Thuja > Thuja plicata. Next base: position 1,381,604 of record MU223045.1, on the reverse strand, counting down.
ATAGATTACAATATACTTGTAGAGAAAGCTTATTACAAGAGTATCACCAATGAAGATCCAAAGGTAGCTCAACAACTATCAAACCCTTGCTATATATCATAATGCCTCTCACACGTCTAATATATAGGAGATACAAAACATGAAATTGCCAAACGATATTACAAAACCATGGGCTAAAACCACCAATAAATGATGCACAAAATATCCCATAAACCCTTGATAGTTGGGGGTGAGCCCTCAAACTCCCTTCGCTCATGTATTAATAGTAACCTTTTATAATTGCAAGGTTGAGGCATCATTTTCCTAATAGGCCCTGGATCTGATTTTTTATTTCAAATTATCAAAGTCAACAACATTACATATGTGGTCTGGTTGGCAGGTTTACTAGCTTTTGGCCCTCTCTCCCAGATATACACAGTTGGATTTATAGCTCTTGGAAACCTCTTGTCTCAAGTAATATTGAGCTCTACCCTTGTGCTAAAGATTTCTTTATTGCAACCTTTTCTTCTCCTGAAGATTGTGATCTAATGCTGAGCAAGTTGTGGGTTTGGGGAAATCATTCATATTCTGCCAAACCCTGGACAACCTCTTTCAACCCTCTCACTGAACCACTCAATGTGCATCCAGTGTGGGTTCGCCTCCCAAATCTCCCTCTCCTTTTTTGGGAGATGTCATGTTTTGAGGCTATTGGGAACTCTCTTGGTCGATTCATCGAGATAGATATTCCTACGATGACTATGGACCACACCACTTTTGCCCGTATCTTGGTTGACTTGGATGTTTCTCAACCGCTTCCTGCTGATGTGGTGCTCATGGTTGGGGATCGACCATGGACCCAAGCACTTGATTTTGTGGGCCTCCCTTTCCGTTGTCATCGTTGATTTTCTACTGGTCACTTAGCCACCGATTGTGCCCTTCTGTGACACAAAGGTGCTGCTACTTGGTAGAAGGCTGCTAATTTTGACCACCTGACAGTTCATGCTGCCGACTCCCTCTATGAGTCCTCCTCCAAGGATTCACTATCTACTAATGAAGTTGTTGCCCTTGCAGACATTCCTTTTGGAGCTCCTGCTTCTATTTGTGTCCAGTCTTCCGAGGAGGCTCCACATCTTTCCCCTGATGCAACCCTTGCTACTGTTCCTCCTTTTAATCTTGTTTCTGCTGACAGTGATCTGCCCCCTCCACTCTCTCACCTCAGTTCTCTTTGCTATCCTGGTGGAGTTTCTTTTGAGGGGGATCCTAATGATTGTATTTCTTGGACCGTTGTCCGTCGTCATAGATTGAACTCTCACCCCACCTCTCTTGCGGTGTGAGTTTGGTCCAATCCTTTTGGGTAAAAGCCTTTGTGCTTTGTTTTGTTTTGTTCTTTTCTTGTCAGCACCTTTTGTGATGGGTTTGTACTGTTGATGGCCTGTTAACCTGTTGGTGGGCCTTGTTGTTTTAGGTCAACCCCCTTGTTTTGGATGTTGTTCTTTTCTTTTTTTCCCAATAATTGTTCAACGGGCCAACACCCTCTTGTTGCTGCTTTTTATCAAAAACATTACACATTGATTTTGATGTACCATTTATTTCTAGTGTTTACACAAACAAATTCTAACCCTTATTACAATACAATCATGGGTTTAAATTATTTTTCAAATAGAAGAAAGCCAAACCTGTAACTAGGGTTTTTGGGAATTATTTTGGCTATAAATAAAATAAAAGCTGTAATTAAAAATGCTAAATCTAGAACTAAAGTGAACTAAAATTATTAGAGAACTTTTTCATTGATTTTATTGACATGCCAGAGCTTCAAATTGTCCAAAATGTGCCCTAAAATCTTGGATTTAATTGGCTATTTAGGTGTTTCAACTATAGCTTGATCTCTAGGCGCTTTTGTGTATTTTTGTGGACCCACCACTTGCTGATGTCTTAAAATTTTTTGCTTCTCGACCCCTAGATGTGCTCGCACCTCGGTTGCATAAAACAATTTAAGTTTGAAACTCCAAAATTGGCTACTTACTTGCTATTCAAACCTATGCTCGTTGGCAACTTCAAGACTTGTAGTAAATTTATTAAAAAAATGATTATTCTTTTATGAATGAGATACTAACTCTAGAAATTATTTATTGAATATCCTCACTATTGCATTTAGCTCCTCTATATTAAGGGTTTTCATATATTTTAGCTTGACCTAATGATTTTTCCTGAAAGTTTTTAACTTATTGCTCTTATCTTCAAATTGAGGCAAATATTTTTCATGTCTTGTAGCTCATATTTGATACCTACCATCCAATATATGGGTCTTTATTACATTCTCAATGTATGCCATCTCTAAATTAATGTACAATATCATTGATTCTCATGTTTTGATCTTCAACTTCCCAAAATGTGCACGAGATAACCTTGACAAAATCATTGGCACGTTGAAGCAATTTCTCCCCTTTCAAAAATCATATTCTTTGTTTTCTTATGCATTTGGATTACCAATATAATTTTCCTTATCCATTCCAAGGGAATATTTGATGCAGGAGCATCCTTGGGTCATTGGCAATCTTGCATCACCCAAAAATATTTCCTTTTCAGTTTGTTCCTGTTAGCTATTTAGTGTTGTGAGCAGCAATCCTTTCAGTCGGTTCCTTATCTCTTGCAATCCAAATGATATGTTCTGGACATTATGATGAATCCATTTTTGGCTTCGCATCCCAATATGTTCTTTCCTGATGAAGATATCTTAAGTTTGGGTCTGATCCTATTTTTTGTTCCTGTTCCAACTGTCAGATTGGGTTTTCTGATCTTCGAAGCTTTTCACAATCAACGAAGCTTTGTGGATGTTCCTACTTTCGTTTCCAACCTCCGTGTGTGATTGCATGGAATTTAATTCTTATCTGGAGGAGTTATTATGGATTTTTGGTCCCGACCTATATGTTGTAAAACATTTTCTTTATTCTTAGAGAATGTGATCTTTTTGTTTGACTTGTGGTTTACGATCTTGTATATATTTTTGGTCTTGGGTCCTTAGTTAGGTAGTGGAGGGGGAGCTTGGTAGCATCTCTTAGCATCCAGTATGGATCTGGAGTTCTAACCATAAGCATACATGTATTCTTGGAATGTAAGTTGGCATGTTGCTGGGAATGTATGATGTAAATCTTGGTTATCTGATAATATGAAGGCCCATGAGTCGCATGTTGATTGTTCATTCTTGAGTTCTTAATGATCTTGTGTTGATAGTTTCTATTGTGTTAACTCTTGCTGCATGGTTAGACCATCTCCATTGGGGAAACTCTGACTGTGATTGCATCAATCTCTATATCATCTTCTTCTAAAACTATTACTTATATTAACCTTCCAGGATCATTTTTTCTTTATGATCAACAAAATTGGGAGGTAGTACTACCACATCAAAACAACTTCTTCAATGCTGGTTCTTACTTCTCTGATCACCATATTGTACAAATTTTTCATCTTCCTGGCTTTAGAATGATAGAGGCTCAATTTGTTTCTTATCACCTCTTCTCCTAATGCTTCTATCTCTCACCTCCATTCTAATTCTATATGTATTTAATAATATGTGCTTGAAAATTGTGCACCTAAGTAAAGTGCAACTTAAAGACTTGAGGAAGGGGTCAAACTATCTACTAGTACTATCATATGACCAAACAAATTCTTTAGTTCATTTATTTGTGTTTATATCTTTTCTTTGGTGTCTTCATATTTTTACATTTGATTGTAAATGAATGTTATAGCCTCTTGTAGAAGATTCTTTTCACCCTCCCTTGTCTAAATCCCTAGGTCTATTTCCTACATTTGTTGATCTTATTACTGCATTTCTTCTTAATACTTATCTATAAGAAGGATGATAATTTGGGCATTCTAGTGCCCTTTTGAATCAACTATGACTAGTGATATCTTTCATGCCTCCATTCTGCATTCGAGAGCTCTAGATGTTTCCTCCAAAATTGTGAAGATTGCAGACTTCTACTTCCTTATAGGTCCTCTTTATTTTATATGCAGTCGGAGAAAGTGACATAGGAGTGGTGCTTGAGGTTGCATGTGCATAAGTACCCATATAAAAAATGTTATCTTCTTTTTCTTGATGAGAAAGGGTTTCCAATCTTGTTTGAGGAACATCCTCGTAAACATATTCGTGTTCATGTTATCCCTCTTATTCTTCCTATTCCTTTCCCACTTGTTTTTTATTTTTTTGATATTTTTCTTTCTCAAGAGGTTCTTCTAGCACTTGTTCCTTGTGTTATGGCTTAGGAGTTTGTTACTTGGGTTCCCCTATATTATCATATTCACCTTAGGATTTTTTCACCAAGCATATCTCTTGTAGATTCTCTTCACTCTCTTTATTTAATGCATCTTAATCTATTGATGCATCTCTTGCTTCCTCATCCCCAATTATTATTTTTTCCTCTTGTATAATAAATTGAAACAAGTCTTCTCCTATCAAAGGATCTTCTTCTATTACCTTTTCCCCATCTATCTTAGTCCCTCTTACCCCTCAACTCCACTAACAATTTCTTCCGTATCATCTTCAGTATTAATGGTATCATGACATGGTTTTTGATTTGTGTCTTCTTGAGTTGATGAAATTGGTAGTAGTGTAGCAGGCTCCTCTTGAGTAGAAGGAGTAGTGGGAGTAGAAGTATCCTATGGTAGGGTGGAGGGATTAGTTTCTTGTAACGCCCCGCCAGGGATCCCAAGATAGATTAACCTAAAACATGATACTTTGTGTGCTGAATATTTTTTTTAAGTTAACATAAAGAGACATACATTAATGCAAAAGAAATTACCATTCATACACATGTCTTACACTCACATAGATTACATGACTCAAGGGTTCCGTGACATTGAATTACTTAAAGAATAACACAACTAACAATATAACAAAAGATTCCATCTGATTAAGTATAACAACTACAACTTACATAACCATAGTTACAATCCTCATGGATAACCATGAAACCACCATAAACTCACATCCACTGCACATGTCGTAGGGTATGTGGTAATCACTCTAATCTACTTAATATACAATATACATATTAGGTATCACATGTGATACTCTAATACAAGATTTACAATAATGAAATTACATAATAAATGATGAAGTAACATAAAGAGCTCATCTGCAAAGAACCATCAAGCACCTGGTACAAGGACATTGAATCTCAATGGGTAAAGAATCACTACCACCCGTCTGTGTGGAACCACAAAGGTCCACCCCACCGTGCTGAGGAGATAAAAACAAACCCCAATCGGATATCCAAAACCAATAAGGAATAACCTCTAAGCAAGGGATCCTGATAGCTCTCTAATCCAAGTGTACTATACATCATGATATGTAAGACTAACTAATCCAGAGGCAACTGATAAATGTAGGAAATCTAGACTGTGTAAAGGAAGGTGTCATCATGTACGTCTAACCCTTAAGTTTTGTCCTAGAAATCCCAATAGATTCTGACACTTAAGTGACCATAGACGGAGCTAATGACCTCTCAAACTGACAAGGCCACTAGCTATGTCAGGTACCCCTTGAGGTAACTAACATCTTCTCATCACCATCTTAGCCTATACTAGCACTCAAGCATGGGTGAGGACACATCTTATTAATTCATTTTAATATCTCTCAATATGTCTTTAATTATCACTTATTAAGTAAACTCCACAATATGCAATCCAGTAGTCACTTACGGACATAGAACTTATTGCAAGCCACCCCCTACTACACATCCAGGTAGCCTACCCTAGACTCATAGATCCTAACAGATCTAGCATAGGTCGCAACCCACAAGTATACCCCAAATCCAGTATCCCATACAATAGGAACGGTCACATATAGGTACACAATTAGATAACAGAATCGAAAGGGTCACATGGTCGATTTAGGATAATAAAGCCCAAAAGCACACACACCAAAGAATAAACAAACAAGTCTCTAGGACTCATACCTAGCCTCTGTAATGCCCTAGGTCATCTAATGCCCCCAAAATATCACATATAAGCAAAAGAGTACCATAAGGAAACATAAAACAAAAACGTCCTAAAGGACTAAAAAATGAACATAAGAGAATAACATGTACCGCTACCCAAATAAGAATATTATTTAATGCACAGAATCTAATACAATCCATAATTTATCAAATTCCATTAAACAACATTTCTCTTTCTTTCCATAGTACACACATTACAAATCCATCATATTATAAAATATTCCTATAATGAATTCATTTTAGCATGCATCAATTATTTCGTGATTAAATATAACATAAATTTATTAATTACAAATCAACCACATTATATATATATATTAACCATATTTAAAAGAACTATAATACAACTCAATATAAAAATTCACATCTACTTTAATATTAAGTTTAACAATGAGTTGAGTATTAATTTAAACTAATAAACTTCTATTAATTTAAATTAACAAAAGAAATTTTCTTAATTAATTAATAGTTTAAACCATACTATATATATATATATATATATATATATA
>MU223045.1:1355284-1367405 GCA_018584345.1 Thuja plicata | reverse complement strand
AATAGATTAAATATTTATGTCACAATATTACATGCAACCAAATATTTAATTATTTAATTAATCATATAAGCACATTTACTATAGTTTTCAATTAAATACTTAATTAAATCAAAATATTCAAATATTTAGATTTAATTAATTATCTAAAATAAACATAGGATATAATTAAATATTTAATTCAACTATAGTCCCTTAAATCATTAAACATGGAAAATCACTCAAAATCCAATAAATCACCTGAAAGCAATCACATGCAAAACATACTCAAGGAAGGATATTTGAATTCCTGTCAACTAGACGAATCCGGATAGGTTAGTCATACTGAAACTCATCCAACATTAGGATGATTAGGCTTAGGTTAGGGTTTCAGATCTGTATGTTACCTCTCCTCTTTACCATTGAGATGAATATTTATGGGCACGCTCACTCCTGCCAATTCAGGGAAGACGATGCCCTATACCTGCAATCCTGTCATCAAAAGAACATGCATGTACATACAATATAATATCACAGACAATGATAGGGATCGGTTGAACGTGTGGATCTCGCCGAGGTAGGTAACCACGTCTCCGTCCTCTACGATGATAACACATCAACAAGTACATCCACATATAAGACAACCATACACATGCAAGTATGGGGTAAGTATACCATAATCTGAAATCAACATGTAACAATCACTATAATAAAATCATCACATCTATCTATGCATATGATAAACCATAACATAATAATCACCATCTACTGAAAGATTAATAGCTCTCATGAAAGTATCCTAAAATAATTCGGCCAATCAACTGAAACCACTGCCTAAAAGAGTACGACATCATAAACTAAAAGCAAAATATGGGTGGGTATTACATTTCTCTTGTTCCTTTCCTTCTGTAGAGACTTTCTTCCTCTTCCTCTTCTTCTTCCTCTAGATCCTTTATTCTAACCCTTCTCTAATTGTTTCTTAGTATTTTATATAGTTTAGGAGGGTCCTCAGGATTCTCTTTTGTTCTCTCATTGGCCTTTATAAAACTTTTTCTTTGGTGCACTAAAGGATTTAGAATAGTAGGTGCAACATGAATAGTTATCCTTTCTTTTTCCTTTGTAGGGGTAGTGACGCATTCCTTGATCTTCTATTATTTCCTGATCCTATTAGATGAGTGGACGAATGAGGCTTATAAGTGGTTTTCTTACTCTTAAAGCTAATAGGATTATTAATCTGAGGAATTTTATCAACTCCTTATACCCTTGGGATGGGGTCCATTTGATAAGGCCTACTAAGCCAATCTTGTGTCCATTTAATTACATATATATCCCTATGATACATGTATTTGTTCTTTGCACCATTCACATCTACATTATGGACCCCCTATCAAAAACTCTCTAGTCATTGTAAGATGGGTGCAATTTGTTGTCACCATTTTAGACTTGATATCTACATTCCAAAATCCTCATAAACTAACTCTAGGTCCATCCTATAGAAGTCCTACACCTGGACCTCATATTAATGTATACAATTGGCCCAATGGTCTTTTATGTTTGGGACATATTTGAAGTGTGAGACAATGACATGGCTAGAAGTCCCAATGGTATCTAACTTATCTCTTTTCAATTTTAGTGTCTCTAATCATAAATCCAATAGCTCTGGGTCAACACTTTTGTCCTGCTTCATGTCCATATAGTTGTGGGCTCCTTCCTTAATTGAAAATTGGAGACAAGACTTTTTCTCATTCACTATCAACTTATGTGCATCCCTAACTTGCTTGCAAATATATAGTACAATGTACCAGTCAAATGAAAAACTCAATGATTTATTAAGGGATAGTGTGCACTTGGTGACTCTTATACATGCGAAAGTCATAAATATATTAAAATATCTACCAAATCTCTTGATTTCTACTGCAACTTCAAGAGATAATTTTTGCAAAATCACCTTTGATGAACTTGTTGACTACAAATTAAAAATGATTTCTCTAGGAAGTGATTAGGAATAAAATACATTTCTTTAGTGTTGAAATAAATTAGAAAAGGTTCTCTTATATAGGGTTAGTAAGGTATTTCATAAATTAGGTCAACCTCGAATGTTACTATTCAAATAACAACTGGTGAGAACTAGAACACCAAAAGATTCAAATTTGGGCCCTATTTAAGGGGACTAGGGTGGCTAGTGCCATAGTCCACTAGGGAACTAGGAATAGGGTGTCTATCACCATAGTCCACCCAAAATGGGTTGGTATAGTGGTAGATGTGGTATATACAACTCAAAGCATATGATCTGATCATGTTGATGAACATATCACTATAGTTTAGTAGTGAAAGGGTCAAAAATAGGGTTGAAAAGAGCTACAAGGAGATACACTAAGGAAATGGACCAATAAAAGAGTGAAATTTTAAGGGGTTATAATATATGACATTACATTAGAGAGAGAGAGAGAGAGAGAGAGAGAGAGAGAGAGAGAGAGAGAGAGAGATCACGTCATTATTATAGAATATATTAGGTAGCTAACCAAAATTTTGATACAAGCACTTGGACATCACTTCATTATTCTAGAATGTATTTCAAACATTATGATACTATATCTCCAACTAAGTATGATATCAATGACAAAACTATAAATATATGCATATTGCCAAAAAAATACATAGGAAGAAATTTGAAATGAAGTAGAGGAGTTGAAGAAATAAATCAATCATCTTGTAGGACCCTTAGACTCCACTACCTCTTCAAAAAGCTCACAAGTTATGTTGTCCCCAAAGGCTAGGTTTCATGGTGGATATGGTTTTGTAAAAGTTGCTTTAGAATGAAGATAAGATATTGAAACCTTGGTAGAAGTAACAATAAACAAAGCCAATAAACTAAATATCATTCAATAATTGAGTTGAGTTTATTGTATATGTTAATCAGAGTGAAGATGAAGAAATGGGCATCGAAGAAGGAATTATCACGTGGGAATATTAAATCCCTATACTTGATACAATAAAAGGTATTGATGAAGATAAGTTGCTCCAGGTTGCGATGCTAGATGAAGAAATGAAGGTATACTGAGAGAATGGATAAAATCCATCAAGATTGTAATCACGACTTATAAAAAGTCAAACAATAAGAAAATGAAAAGTATGATGATACAATTACGTTGTATTATAGAGAGTAGAAGAATTTGTATATTACTCACAAATTTTGAGAGACCCAAGGCAAGATAAAGATGTTAATGATATTGTACAAGATTTCAAAGATAGTCTACATAAGAAATGTACCAAAACAACATCAATCACATGATGGTGATTAAAGGGGAGTGCACATATATACAAACATAGCTTCTTCAATTCGAGTATATGAAGATGAAACTAAGGAAATTAGGAAAAATCAAGCAGTCAAATTAAAATATACTAAGAACCCTAATTTAGAAAACTTAAATAGTGTTGTCAGAGCTTTCAACTAGGCATTACCAAAGGCCATGGCTATGTATTGTTGATGCCTTGTATGAATTCCTTGGTTTGATGAAGTTTTGTAGTTATTGAAGAGATTTAGGAATTTTTTTCAAAAGTTCCAATTACACTTGACTTCTTGATCATGTATTTTCATGTTATGGAGCATTCTGAAGTCTTTCCGTGTAGATTTTGTGTCTCTAGTCTATGCCACTTGCATTTAAAAAACAACCATCTGGTGCAAAAATAGGGCCATGTGATTGGTATTTTGGCTCCAAGAAGTCGTGTAGGAGCTCCATTGTGTGCGTCTCCAATTTGGCCACTTTTTATGGGCCCCATTTTTCTAGTTTGGCATGGAAAACAAGCTGCCAATCTCTTACACAAGATGTGGCATAGTATAACATCGGTTAGGGATTAGTTCTTGTGTTTTTTTCTTTCTATTTCATTTCAGTCTAAGCAATAAAATGTATAGTTATTTTTATAGGAACCCTAGCTATGGGTTGGTAATTTGAGTTGTAAAATCTATTTAAACTCATTCCATTCACATTCTAAAGGGTTGGAAAATATTCGATGTATAAACTATTAAAAATGTTATTGCAACTTCTTTGTGTTATACTACTAATTTTGTGAATTTGACAATAAAAATTAGATTCAAGAATTTGTTGTCTATGTTTTGGGTGTTTCAATCATTCAGTATTGAAATATTCATATTTGTTTTTGTTAAATTGGATAACTTGATTGGAATCTTGCTGAGTGTGCTTCAAAAGATTTTTGTCTCACATGTGCGCATGGGTACAACTTTGTAATTTTGATGAAATCTAAAAACTTATAAACATTTTATCAGTTTCCTTTGGTGATTACATTGTCTATGTATGAAATGTGAAGTTTCTAGATTATGTACATTCAATTTATGAGTTTCAATCTAACCATTTACTGCAACAAATCAAATGTGTTCATTATCATTATCCAACTAGAATAGATTAATTTCACTTCATCTCTTGCACAACCCTAGCTCTTTTGAATTAATTGCATGATCTATGTTGAAATAGGTTGTTATATTAGAAAGCATTGATTTCATATTTGTTATGGCTAATGTTATGTCAATGAAAAACACAAAAGTCACAATTGAAAGACTTGATACTATATCGTAGTTGAAGTTCAAGAAATTACTAACAAATGCCTCTTGAAATAATAACTACATGAATCGATTGAACTATCTTACATGGATAAGACCTAGCTCATAAGGAACATTGGAGTGATTCTAATTCAATTTTCAAGAGAGATAAATCATCTTTTAATTACCTTTCGTTGGCAGTGCCAACATCTCAGTACTAATGCATGAACATGTAAAATCTCCGAGTTGTGCATAGACTGGTCTTATCATTAGTTAGTTGTGTCACTAAAATATTTAGTGGTATAGATTTTTAATCAAGTTGGTGCATCATCCTCAGAGTCTTAGGTCATCCACAACTTGGAAATAGTTTCATGTTTCACTAGGTTGCTGAGTTGAGAGCCCAGTAAGGGTACACAATTTAGTGATATGACTAATACTATGATCACTAGAAACTATATGATCTAAAATATCATGAGCTAGAGAAACATCACATGTATCACTAGCATTTTTAGGCCGCGAAGCATGATCCCTCTATGCAACATCATGTGATAAATAATATAAAGCATTATCATTAATATTAAAAACACAGTGGGAATCTTCATTAGATAAATCATCAAGAGACGAGGAGACATCATTTCTATGAGTTGTAAAAGAATTGGAAATTATAGATGAATCTATAGATATATCATGACATAATAAAGCATTATTTGTAACTGGATAATGAAATAAAATGTCATCAACCATAAAATGAGAGGAGAAATAGAAATCAATGACATGTAAAAGTGGACCATTTAAGGTATAATAAATACAATCATTGTAAAGCTCATGACTAGGACAACAATCATAATAATTATATTAACCATTGTAAATATTGATTACATTAGATAATGACCCCCCATGAAATAAAATGATAGATGAATGTTGGATTCTAGATCATAAAATGAGTTGAAGATTTTGTCCTTTGATACTTGATTTAGAGATAGAATTTGAAAGTTTTGGCACATGAATCAACAAGTAGTGACTAACCGAGAAAATGGTAAGCTTGGATATTTGATTAAATTTAACTATAAAACATTAGGGATTCAAATTATGGCTACAAAAATGAATTTGAGTTAAATATAGGGGTGCATAGATGATCTTAAGAGAGGAACTGGTAATTTGTATTTTGAAAAATTGTTTGAATAGAATCTATTTTTCAATTTGTGATGGTCTATCAAAAAAATGGAATTGGAAGGAGCACCATACAATCAAATTCATGTACTAAGTCAATTACTTACGATACCTGCACAAAGTTACATAACACAAAAGTAAGAAATAATACACAATTGTCAACCTTACAATTAAACATTCTTATAATTATATGTCAATAATCTTTCTCCCTAACTTATAATTTGTGTTAGATCACTCTTGAGACGAGGACAAAACTTTCGAGAAACTCTTCTTAGTTATTTGAAGAATGCAAAATGTAAGATAAAGCATGTTCGTTAGCAATAATGTTGAATACTGTTAGCTTAAGCAACACACTCTAAGCTTTGATTTGTTTAGGTAGTTCAACGAAATCATGCTAATAAATGCTAATAAATGGGCCCTACTGTTTTCCAATAAACCACCTAAATAAATCAAAACTTAAATGGTACTGCGTAAACATAACAATATTCATGATTGTAATGTCTCATATAACCAAATATATTCACTTTCATCAACATGATTTGAGCAAATAATTCATAAAACAGTATATACGAAATTGGACCAAAGCTGAAAAATGTACCATAGATGGATTGATTGGAATAAAGGCTGAGACTTTTTGAGTGTAGGTGGCATGGGAGGGAGAGAGCAATGCTTTGTGAAAGAAAAACCTTCATATTCTACTTCTATCAATCACACATCATTTTTTCACTCTCACGTCACTTATTGATTTTTAAAAAATCAATGGACGGTGCCTTCTTGTCCACGTTCCACCATCTCTAATGGTGCTTGTGTAAGTTTTTCTTTAATCTAACTGTATGAAACTATTTTTTCTCTTTCATTGGTTGTTTCTTTCTTCTTCCGTTTTTCTTCTTGCAACCAACATATCCTTCCAATCAACTCACCATACACGCAATCCTAATTTTCTGTTTATTAGATTTTTTAATTTATGGATAATTGTAATAATGAAATTAGTATTCTCAAATCCATTAGGTTTTGGGGATTTTCATAAAAATTTCTAAATAATTATATATATAGTAATAAGTGATATATTATTGTGTTAAGTATGGTTTTATATTAAATATTACATCCATCTCATTCATACATATTATTATATTTTTAAGTGTCTTTATCATATCTTTTTAAAAATTATTTCTAAATATTCATCATTATTGATGATCTCTGTCATCTATAGTAACAGTTGCTTCCATACAAATTTTATATGTTTAGAGTTCTTCATTTCTATGTTTTGGATAAATTGCATACCATGAGTTCAACCTTGAGTCTTATAGGTTGACCCAATTTTTTTTAAAAACTAAATATCAATCTATCAAGTCCTACTCTTTTCTACTAACTGTTGGAAGCTAGCTTGATCTATGTTAATGCAATTATTGTTCTATCTAGGTATTTAAAGACTTCCTTTTATGCACTTAAATACATTTTAGGATCATATTAGAATATGACCATCCTAGAGTATCTAAGAACTACAAGGAACATTCGTTGTAGGAATGCTTCAATTCTAAGCATTGAAAAAAATGCATAGACATCAATATCTACATTTAGCAAACTTATATGTTTGATATTTTTGTCTTTATTATTCACCCAAGGCTAAACAACTAGTTTATTAGAGGGTTGACTAAGGAGAACTTGACCCTTACAACTAAATAGCTTCCCAAAGGTATTTTGAAATACCATAAATCCTTATGGTCTTTTAGATATTACTTATCAAGGTGAAAATGTTGCAACACTATATATTCATTAAAATCCATCGACATATTATAGGATTGATTTAATAGATTGAATCATATTTGAGTAGCTTGAGGTTAACTTCATGAGACATATATTTAACCAATAAAGAATTATGAAGCTATCAAGTAACACGACAACATGCACATCAAGAGCATTACTGGATGAGAATTGACAAATAAGTTTTTTTTCATTAACATTAATTATATATAATTATTTTGTAAACTAAGTGTCACTATCTCTTGAATTTAGTTTTCAAAACAATATCACTTTTAAGTTATTGATTCCCGACTCCTAAGATTCTAAAGGAAATAATACACAATACCCACAAAATGTTGTGTCATGAAAATATAATGAGATGTATCCATGGACTGTTACCTTGCAACAAATAGCACATAGCACCCACAACATCAACAAAAAATCATATAGGTCGATCTGATTATTTGGGGTTAGTAGAATTCATAGCAGTAACATGAATTCTATATAACATAGATAGATAGATAGCTATATAGCTAGATACATACATACACATTCCTAAAGTTTTGGGATGGTGAAAAAAGATCACATGAAAACAAAGGAAAAATAAAAACATAAGTCAACATGGAAGAAGGCCTAAACGTCCCAAATGATTTGCATTGTCCCCAAATGTTGAAAAAAAAGTATGATAGAAAGAAGAATCATGCAATAAATAGAATAAATGAACAAAAAAGTTGTATCCCTTCTATCCAAGTACCTTTGAGGGTATCTTGGCTCCTTTAGGAGAACACAAACATATATAGATAAGTAAGGGGGAATGCAAACACACAAACACACTCTAATACAAAGATACAAAGAGACATTGCTCTAATCATCATCCATAATCTAATCATCATCCTTACAATTTAGATCATTAGGGGAGGGAGGATGAGATTGTAGAGGCATGATAGCCAAATCAGTACTAGAGATCTAGCTTGTAGCAAGAGCTAAGGATGAGGCTACCTCAACATTCTCATCTAACAAATCCTTTGAATCAAGAGTCAATGATCTTGTAAATATTATTGACAATGTTGAAATGTACTCTAAAGAGTTGAACATACGCTTCAAAGAGGAGTAAGGTGAGTCAACTGAAGGCCACAAAATAGGAGTTGCATCGCTAAACTCTAGAAGAGGGGTAATGAAAAACTTTGAAGAAGGTGGGACATCCTCTGTTAGAATAACTTCAAGAGGGGGGTGAATCAGTTAGCTCCCAATTATCCTATAGTCCCAAATTCCTCCAGATGTATATAAAAACAAATTCAAATATATAATTCAACTCGGTGAAATGTATCCTGTAATCTCAAACTTTAGTCAATAGTGTTTACTGAGTATCAGTAAATTAATACTGTGATTACCGATCAATGTCAATAAAGTAAAGTGTAAAGAAAAATAGCACTCCACAACATTCATGCACATTGACATAAATTTTTAACATGGAAACCCTGCTAAGGGAACAACCATTTGGGACTGGTAACCCAAAATATTTCACTCTTCTGAAGTGAGCTCGGTGAAGATCCAACCTTGTTAAAGGTTACAATGCACACTGTTAAATGTGACTTGGTTAGAGGATTTAAGACTAACAGTTCTCTCTTGACCATGCATTCACTATGGGGTCAACAAGAAAACACTCAACATTCATTAGAATCTCATAATAAAGACTTTCACATCCTACTTGGTAAAGAGATTTATCTGTAACAATGGTTAAACTGATACAGTAATGATCTAATTCAAATACATCTCTATTTTGCATATTTTCAGATCTATGCTAAGTACATAATACCTTTGATGAATTTGTTCACTTCAGTTCATCTCAAACTTCATACTCTGTTCTTCTCGGTAATGATCTTTCCTCTATCGTTCAATGATGTCTGCAGAAAATGCTTGGTTCTGTCTTTAACTAGTTTGATCAGTCATAAATAAACTTTGCATGTGCACATCAGGTGTATGTATAATTCATAATAAATCTCTTGTCTCTTATATAGACATCATAGCTCATTTAATTTCCATCCTTAAGATTTTTTCGCTTAATCTCCATCATTGATTTTGCCGCTTAAACAATCCTCGGCAGTTGTGTTAAAAACACATTTCAATCTTTGTCGTCTGATCTTCCTTGAATTTTCATAACCATTTGATCAACATAACAAACTTTATCTTTTACCTCAGAATCATCAATTTCCAGCTCAACATTCTAGTCGGCTTTAGTTTGAATAAAATACTTGGTCAATACCATGTTGTGTCGGTGATCCCTAGCTCGATTATCACTGTGCTCGGTATACACTGTGTTTAACTCAGTGTTCACTATCTCTCGGTGTATACATAACTCTTCATTTACCGACCACATAAAATTTGTTTTTTTCCAGTTCTTCAATTCATAGTAGATGTTTGTCACTATAGTGATACTCAAATAAGTTGACATCAATGACAATACATTAACTGATAATGTTTATCATCACATTTGTAACTCAGTTGGAATCAACAAGTGAATTCAAACATACAATCAGTTGTAGTTCATCAATCCTCAACTACTTAAACAAAAGTAGAAAAATAAGCCACAAGATTTCGCTTCTTATGATGAAGCTATAAAAGAGGATCTTCTTGAACTTGTATTTAGGTGGTTGAGACATCTCTTTCACATGAATTATGGTAGGCCAAAGGATCCCAAGAAAGCTATGATGGAGATACAAATAAGAAATATAAGGAGCCGATAGAGTCACACTAGGCACAACTTATAGTGTGTGAATCTTGTTTATGGTTTGTGTGAATGAGAGAATATTTGGAAGAGAAGAGATGAGAGGAGGGTCCAAGGAGAGATAAATAAACACTAGCAACCTCTTGGGGTGATGCTCATTGAAACTTTTCAATAAAATTGAAGGAAAATTAGAAAAAGAAGGGGAAGATATAGGAGAAAGGAAAACCTAAACACAAGGAATGGAATAAGACATGGGAAAATAGATATAAGGTTCCTCCATATATTTTAGAGTGGCTGAACAAGTTCTTGGGACATCCTTTTTTGATGATGATTATACTCACACATAAACTAGTTTTGACATAGATGGATACCATCAATAGAATCCTAAGAAGATTATAGCATCATGTTCCATAGGAGTATTCATAGTCATAGTAGTTGCTAGTGAAAAAGAAGGCTATACCAATGAAATAAGAGGTTCTATAGGCGTAGGGCCTTAATCTCAACCATGGGTCTCTTTCCTCTTTTGGATTTAGGAGAAGGAAGAGGAGTTTGAGGAAAAATAAGAGGTTGGGATGCATGTGTTGCACACAAAAATCCAATCAAGGAGGAGTGCTTATCCTTTCTATATGAAGTTGGAAAGAGATGTCCAAAAGAATGGGAAGATTGAAGAGGTGGAGTTTTAAATTTGGCAACATGGGTCCATTTCCTTTTTGTGTGCTAGACACAATTAAAGAAATCAAAGGAACCACTGGAGGTTGCATTTCCTAGGGAGGATGAAGAGGTCTATTCAGAGGAATAGGTTTGTCTCTATCCTTTAATAAAGATAGAGAAGAAGATGAATTATGCTGCTATGTAGGAGAAGACACAGAAGAATAAGCAACTGATGTACCTAAAGGAGCTAAGGAAGCAACAAGTTGAGCTACTGCAAATGCTAGATCCCTAGTCCTATACTTATAATAATCCTTGTGCATAAGATCACCATGGGGGTTTTTCTCTAGAAAAAAATTATAGGAAATTAATATAAATAAATACAAATAACATGCAACCACAATATAGTGATTTATGTGGGAAATTTTTTTTGGAAGAAAAAACCCACACTCCTAAAGTTGCCCAATATATTATTCAGAAATCAATAATAGATTACAATATACTTATAGGGAAAGCTTCCCATAGGAGTATCAACAATCAAGATCCAGAGGTAAATCAACAATTATTAAAATGTCAAAATACATCACAATGCTCAGTTGTAATATAATGCCCTCATAATATAAGGTTGCTTTCTAGGAAAAAAGGCCGGAAAAAAGTGGTCTAGAGAAAAACCCCCATGCGACACAAGTGATGACATGTAACTAATTGAATGTTTGAAGATGTTAAGTTGATCATCGAAATACAGAAGGATAATGCAAGACATTAAATCAGTTAATGGATTGTATTGTCATTGATGTCAACTTGATATAATCTAATCAGTTATAATCAAAGTGTCAAAGACTTCAGAGAATCAAAGAGAAAAAAATTATGCTTTTAGTAATGCATAATGTAACACCCCAAAATTGGCACCTGACAACCTAATCAATTTTGGTGCATTTTCTTATCTTCGAAGTCCTATTGTACTAGGCAAATTCTTCTCCTAATTGACTTTAATTGACTGAGTTTTAAATGCAGAAAACCCAAATTTGCATAAATCTGACAATTACATTTAATTCCTAAATCTCAAATGATTATTAGCTAAAATCCCTATGATTAATTGATTTAATCCTAAAGTCCTAAGTGCTTTTAATTAAATCAAATCCACCCTCTTTCGCTAATATACATAAAAGGAATTGAAAGATTATTTAATAATCGAATGAATTATCCTCAAAAGGGATTCCATAATTCCATATGAAAAGACACTTATGTGTCCATAATTCATTCTTTTATTTTAATAATCTTTGCATATTTGTCTCAAATGGAGAATG
>MU223045.1:1310650-1332613 GCA_018584345.1 Thuja plicata | reverse complement strand
CTCCATCTCCTATCTTTCCTCAAGATCAACATAGATGCATACCCTTGAATCCTTTTCATCTATCCACCCATCTAAACCAGTCATATTATTTTTCTTCCTCCACAAGTCCCAAGTCTTTTGGAAGAAATTAGAATGTTCAATACAAAAAAAAGAAGCAATAGAAGAATCCATCTAAAAAAGAAGATCACCGTGTCTCCTCTAATCGACATGGGGGCATAAAGTCAAAAGAGACAACTAAGAAGAAAACTACAAGACAAGTATGGGTTCCAAAATCCATCATTGATCATCAAAAATAAATGAAAATCCTACAACTATATGGATTCCAAAGTATCTCTTGAAAGAGTCTCATGTTGAGAAAAAAGTGAAGTTGACATTCAAGCTTCCAAAGGCTTCCACTTCATCTTCTTCCAAAAACATTCTTTTATTCCATGTGCCTAAACTGCAACTTCTATTATCCATTCACCATATTCCTTCGTTCACATTTCCTCCATCCTCTCACCACCCTTCAAGGTGTGTATTGACATTGATCTTGCCTTCCTTTCCATCTACCTTTTCACAATTCTTCCATGCACTATCCTTCTACCTTCTATCCTTCTTCCTCATTTCTCTATTCCTCCTATCTTCCAACCTCACTCGCTTTGCATAAAACCTTATCCTCCATTTTTATCTTTCATCTTCCTTTCCCTATCATCATCTTTGAGCATATCATTTTGAATCCTTGGCATATCATGGTTTATCCTTTCAAGGAGCATTATCTAAAAATCTTGCCTTCTTCCAAAAAAAAATTAAACAAAAAAGAAAAAAAAAAAAGAAATTTTTTTTTAAAGAGAAATAATTAAAGAGAAATAATTTCATCCTATGGTGAAAATCACTCCCTTGTGGCACCTTGGATAGGTACCATGATGAAAACCTGGCAATCAGGCATCATGCGTAGTTCTTCTACATCTTTCATCCATTCTGTATTCTCTCTTTGATCTTGACAATGTTGATCTATACACGAACATTTGGGCTATCTTGTGAGCTATCTGACGATGATCTTGCTTTCATTCCTTTCATGTTTAGCCTTCATATCTATCTTCCTCCATTCATTTTTGCCTATCGCTATCCTTTTCCCATTTGGTCTTGATCTAATAAAAAAGAAAGAGTAAAACATGGTGCTATGAAGCCTCTTGACATGTCTAATCCTTTGGACTGCATCCTTTCCTGCTCTTGCATTAGGCTTTTGTGACTTATCCAATGCTGGCCTTTCATTCTTGTCCAAATGTTCTTTACATGATGTTTCTTTTCTTTTCCCTAGCTTGGGTACTCTTGGGGTGTTTTCCTTTGAGGATTTCTTCCCTTCATTTTCCTTCATTCTCCTGTCTTCCATCTCTTCCACCAGCTTGCTAATCCCTCCAGTCCTCCACCTTGCTAAAACATTGGGACTGCGCGATGTGATCTTGCTTGGGAGTTTGATGCCTATTCTATTAAGGGGCATCCTTTGTACTTAATTATTGATCCTAAAAAAATCCAAAAAAAATATATATTGTCAAAAATTTTAAAAATCAGAAAATGTCCTGAAAAATGAGCATCTTAGTGTAAACCTAGCAATAGGCGCTTTGATGTATCTCAAAAAAAATTATATATTTCAAAAAAATAAAAAAAAATGAAAGAATTCAAAAATTCAAAAAAAAAGAAAAAGTGCCTTGGTGAAAACTTGGAAACAGGTGCCTTGGTAGCAAAAATTCAATTTTTTTTATAAAAAGTCCTGAAAAAAAGAAGAAAAAAATGAAAAAAAATGAAAGAGAAAAAAATTGTAATAAAATTCAAGTGGTGAAAACCTAGAAACGGGCTCTACTTGAGGCCTTTGCACCCTTGTTTCTTAGCGCGTGTCCGTGACACTTAGCCTTTCTCCATCACGCCTTGTCCTTGTTGCCTTCGTTTGGAATTGGTCTTTATCTTTGTCTAGGGGGCATAAATGTGTTAGTTTTGGTCTCTTGGATGCATTAGTCTTTAGGACGCCTCACAAATGGTGTTTTTCAACATCACCCAAACTGTATTTTTCAATACAACCCCTGACATCGAGTGTTTTTCAACACTTATCGGTTTGGTCTTACCCAGTTTTGTCATGTGGTCTTACTAGTTTGCAAGCATTCAATCCTTATCCTCAGAACTCAGTATCAGTTAACACACTTAAATTTTTAAACACAACACTTAATGCTTGAGCTATGTCATGATCTTTTCTTTGTGTGCTGATTGTTATTGATTTTTGTTGAGTGTCCTTGTCTAATAAGTCTCTCTGTGATGCATAGCTAGAGGACTTGGGGCATGGAACATGTTTTTATTTGCTTTCTGCTTTATACTTCACTATTTTTGCACAACTGTTCTGCTGGTCCTCCTGGCCTCTATGGTTTGATGCAAGCGTGGTTTTTCTATATTAAATTGGGTAAGCTAACATCACAGTCATCTTGACCTTTATGTCTTTGATGCTTATGTTAGAATCTTTCCACATTTCAATCCAATATAAATCGCATTCATATCTTCATGGTTGCGCTTGTGACTAGTGATGATTGTGTGTTTTTTCGATGTCCATTAATAATGGCCCAGTGATGAAAATAAGTTCCTTAACATTCTCTAATGAATGATGAACACAAAGTCCTATGTTACAGTTGCTCTATTGCAAGTACACCTTTGCATTTTCATGTAGCTTGCATTGTTAGACCTCATGTTAGTTTGCATTTTTCGGCTGTATTATGAGTTTGAGAGGGTTTTCCTTCATCTTTCTTGTGGAATTTTAATCAACTGTGATCACGTTTTGATCTTCATTTCCTTATCTTCTTTCGTGATCTCAATCAAAATTTTCTACCTTAAACAGTTGATTGATTTTGGAACATTCTCTCTCTTAAGGCAAATTCTCTTTCTTCTCTCCATTTCTTTGCATCTCTTCCAAACTTCTACCTTCCATTCGCTTTCTCCCCACTTCTTCTTCTTCTTCTTCTTCTTCTTCTTCTTCTTCTTCTTCTTCTTCTTCTTCTTCTTCTTCTTCTTCTTCTTCTTCAACCTTGGGGCATAATATTTCATGCTTGATGATCTACCTTGGTTCTGTGACCACCTTATGTTTAGTTTGATTTGATCAAATTTATCAATTTGTTGTTTCTCCTCTATCTCATTTCGATTTCGATCACGAGGGGGCAGTACCTATCAAACTTCAATCCTTCATTCAGATTTATCAATCCTATCATTTTCTCTACTTGGGGCAACCTTGCTTGATATTCTTATCTCAGACATGCCAATTACTTAGTTACAATGGTGTTGACCTTGTCTTTTTTGCAATCAGCTTATCTTTGTTATGCAACTTATCTTTGTTCTGATGTCAATTAGTTATTTACAACAGTGTTGATGTTTGTGTTGTTTTGTGATCCCAAATCGATCTCACACTTCAAATGCATTCTTTGACAACATGTGTTTCCAGAATGATCACACATTAGTCAAAGAGGGGCAAATGTATGCACCCTAAAATGTTCGCCTAGACTATGGGCCCCCATTTATCATTTTATCAAATTCCTGAATCAATGCTTTGGAATATTTTCAATTCAAATCAATTTCCTTGATCAAATTGTGATTAATTCAATTATTTCAATATTTCCTATGGTTTGATCATTTTTATTTAATTAAAAGATTTAATCTCCCTTTTAATTAAATAAAATTCATCTTATTTAATTAAATTAAATTCCTCCCATTTAGTTAAATAAAATTCTTCTAGTTTATTTAATTAAAAGAAAATCCCTCTTTTAATTAAATAAAACCCCCACTTAAATCCCTCTTGGTTGAAAAAGGAAATAAATTAAATAAAAATTAAATAAAAATCCCTTTTTCTTCACATCCTCCTAAGTGGTGGGCTTTTTGCCTCTTAATCATAGCCTTTGATTTTGCCTCTTAATCTCAACCGTTCACTTTCCTTTAAAAGGAGACCTCTCCTTCTCATTCAGATCATCTTTTTCATAGTATTGTTATGCTGCAGGTTTGGAGAGCGATTTTGGAGGAGGATTTGAGCACTCAGGCTTGGATATTGCAACTTCTCTCTTCTTTTCTTCTTCTTGCATCCATGGCTATTCATGTAGATTAGATTCAAATTAAATTAGCTTTCATATTTCCTTTCATAAATTAATCATGCATTGTTATCATTTAGATTAATTTCCTTTCATGCATTACAATCATATAGAGTAGATGTCATTTTTCATGCATTGAATCTCTCATTTCATGGTGTACTTGCATGGGCACAACTAGGTCAATCTGAGGGCTTCCATTACAAACCTTTGCACTCCATGACTAGAGAGCTATGAGTTGATATTTGAGGCCTCATTCTTGAGAAACCTTGAATGGAATGACCCATAGAAGTGTGTCAACATTTTAGCATACAACAATGTGTTTGTAACCTTTAACAAGGTTGGCTCTTCACCGAGCTCACTTCAGAAGAGTAAACATTTTGGGTTACCGGTCCCAAGTGGGTTTTCCCTTAACAGGGTTTCCACGTTAAAAATCCATCTGTCAATGTGTTTATGAGTCATTACTTTAGTGTTTTTCATTACACTTAACTTAATTGGATTGATCGGTATACTCTAGAATAATTTACTATCTTTTGGTAAATTAACAGACTATTATTCGGTAAACATACAGTATAAGGTTTTACAAAACATTCCGAGTAGTAGTAATTTGATAAAAGTATTTGGAGGGATTCATCTTATAGGACTAAAGATAACTAGAGGCTTAATATTGTGGTACAAAGTTTTTGGGTTGATTATTGGAATATTTTTGAGGCCACTGATTCATCCCCCCTCTCAGTTATTACTAACAACAAGTGGCTTATATCTAGTATTTTGGGTAGTATGCACTGATGCCATAATGAGGAAACATAAGCCATTTTGAACCACATAGGCAACAATATCCATGGAAACTAATCAAGGAATTCCTAGCTTCTCCTAGAACAAGTCAGACTCTAAAATGACCACAAATATAGCTTAAAAATACCTTAGCTCCCATAAGGACCAATAAGGAGGTACACTATAAGGTTGGGGATGAATACCATTGCACATACAAATGGTATCTCTCAACTCATCATATCTAGCCTTGAATAATCCATTAACAAAGAGGGCCTCCTCTATGATCACATTGACCCTATTGGAAGGACCAATCATAAGTGATAAAACTATTATTGATCTTTGCAGGGATGTATAAAGGAGAAGGGTCTCCATAAAATGACAAGTCATTGGGTGTAAAGGAGATATTAGGTCCCTTTACCCCCTATCTTAGAGGGTAGGTTACAATGATAGTCACCATATTGACGTGAGCACAATCATACAAGGGAGGAGAAGAAAATTCATATATAAAATTGGAAGAATGCATAAGGAAAGGATTTGTGTAGATTTGTAGCTCATTATTAGATTTTCTAGTAGACGTATAAAAAATCCCTTTCTATCACCTACTTGGATAGTCCTATTCTCTATATGGTCTTGGACAATATGTTGCAGACACACACATTGCTCAATATAATGACCTAGTACCTAATGATACTGAAATAATCTATATGCATCATACTCGGGAGGGCATGGTCTATTATGTAGGAGTAGTTTGATCTTTGGAAGGATGACCATGATATCTGTAAGAAATTTATATAACACACTCAAATAGGAATCATGGAGTTCTTTGAAAAACATAATCGCATTGACTACCAATTGTGTTCTTCTCAATTTGTTGAGGGATAGTGATTACATTAGCTAATTCCTTATTTTCATGGACCCAGTAGAGCAAGATGCATATCTAGGATTATGAACATGAGATTTTGAAGCAAGAGCCCCAAACTAAGTTGACACATGTTGATAATATCTGAGTGCATTATAAAAAGTTGAGAAAGAAGGATAGTTAAGAAAAGATAATTTATCCTTCAATTCTAGCTGAAAATTTAAAATTAACATCCTCTAGAGATCATTGTGAGGGAGGTCATAAGAGATCTTAGAAGAGATAGCTTGGTATCAAGAGATAAAACTAGTAAGTTTCTCATTTGGTGGCTTCTTGCAATGAACAAGGTTAGCGATAATGACCTTAAAAGAAATAATTTCCTAGAACCTATAGAGAAACTCATCCATCTGTTAATTGAAGGTGAGGATTTAAATATCAACCAGTGAATAATACTATTATAATGCAGTCTCTTTGGGAAACTACGAGAATGATTTTACTAACAAGCAGTCATGATGGTGAAAAATAGTACATATCATAATGAAAGAATTTGTGTAACTATGGGTTACCCTAACCAATGAACTTATAAAACTTTGAAATATAAATCCCTTGGGGTAGGAGTGTATTAAGGACGTACACAATAAGAGTATTGTGATAATAGTTCGGAGTGAGTGAAAATTTAATTGTTGCACTACTTATATTAGCTAATTACGATTGTATCTAGCCTATAATTTATAATTTTGTGTTTAGCACATTATTATTTGGTGGAGGAGGAGGTATATTTCCTATCCCAATATAAAATTTCCCCATAAGTGCACTAACGGTAGAAGCATGAAATGTGAAGGTATCAATAGAAGATCTAGTGGGGGCTAGGTCTAGTGACAAAGGTATAAAAGTGAGGAGGTAGGTCTCAATGCCAATTTCTAAGCCATATGAGGGAGGGGGGATGTGGTAAACCAAGAGATGTTGTGACACATTAACACCAATGGAAACATGATTTAAAAATAGATTAGGTGTAGAATATAGAGGATTTGTAGTGTGATCTGTATCAACCATGTGTACTGACACCTTAGGCATTGAGATATTTAAATAAGGACCAATGATATTTTAATGAGTATCCTAAGGTTGGGGAAATAAATTTAAATAGGACAATACATGTGCTTCAACTATAGTATTGAAAGATTTAAACAACTTTAGCCCTTTTTAATTTGAGATCAACATCTCCCTTAGCTTTCTAACAAGGGTAGATACATTAGGAATTATATTTTCAAAATTCAAGAAACCTTCAAAATCATTATGTTTCTCCTCAATGGATTGAATCTGATCAAGTTGATCCTAAGGGGAGTTTCATGGTAGACAGTGGGAGGAGAGCCAAGATAGAGGTTACCTTGAGAATTTGAGTGAAATTTTTGTCTACAAGATCAAAATACTGAAGGAAAAGATTGAGGAGAAAGGGGATCAATTTTCCTTGAGAACAACGAGTCAAGCTTGGTAGGACTATAACAATTTGGAGGAACAACCCTATATAGAATTTATTTTGACTATGTATCCAAAAGTGTTTTAGTTTATAAAGCTCTTATAAATTTTTTATGTAAACACTTAGGAAACTTCAGAAAAAAAGAGAATAAGGATAGAAAAAAAGTTTGAAATCTTGAAAGCTTTAAATTAAATAATTAAAAATAGAAGGTGAGTTCATGTCAGGATCACCAAAATGTAGAGTGAAAAATGAACCACTATAAAGGGTAATCAAACCCCTCGAGGAACAAAGTCCCAAATCTCCACTTAGAAAAAACCCTCAGGTACCTTCAACCTCCAATGTGTTTAATATCCAAGGGAAAAGAGTGTTTAACCAACCAAACTAATTTATTAAATTGTGCTACTCACAAAAGACAAAACTACAGGTCACAAATACCTTCTCAACAACTCTATGAACTCTCTTTCCAAGATGGACATGGAGGTCTAGGATGACAATATGCTGCATACGGGTCCTGTATGTATAGAACTAAAAGACTAGTACCATAAAGTAAAAAACATGATATACTCCATTCGAGAAACTGAATACAATGAAAATGCAGAATCTAAAGAAATACTAAACAGAACTAAAGAAAAACAATATTATAAAGAAATAAGAGAACATTACCAGAATGTATGAAATGAATTTACAGAAAAGGAAATGATATTCTCTATTGGAAATGATCAAACAACCCCATTGGTGTTTCCACCTCTATGGATAACCTATAGATAAGATTGCAGATAAAAATGATAAATAGGTCACACAAGCGAGAGTGTTAGTGAATGATATGCTAATATAAAGCCACTAAATAAAATTTAAAGCCCATAGAATTATGTTCCTTCAAAACCAGAAGTAATATAGCTTTCTAGAATGAGGAAGATAAACAACCTCATGCTTGATAGTGATTCACTGAACATCAATGATGAATGCCAATGTGGTGAGGCTATGGATATAAGACCTACAACAACAGTGGTTTGGTATGTTGTGTAAATCCTCGAGAAGTGTAGATAAATTAAAGAATAACCAAGAGAGAGCTTTTAAAATACAAGAATATTATGAAACAAATCCAAAAATTCCAAAGTTTAAGGGATTGACAGTCATCCTAATATCAGTGCAAGTGCAAAGGGGCATTACACTACCAAAATTGAAAAGTGTCATGTCCCAACAACTAGCTTTAGACACATATTCTCATGGGACATTAGAGTGGTGCAAAGACATCTCTGTGGCATGCATGCACCCAAGAATAATTTGGACCTAATAGTCAGGGGAATTAGACATGGTAGGATGGAAGAATGGTTTGTGGATTAGGATTAAGGTCCAAGGTTTGCAATCATTTTTAACTCAGCTAAAGACAAATCTCATGTGATGTGAAATTTTATATGCAATTTATGATGTTTCAATATGATATTTTATCAAGATTCAATTATGTATTTTTTGGTCAAACTCACTACATTAGATTTCATGATTAATGGTTTAGACAAACTCATCTCTTATCAGAATAAATTTTCCACTTATAATTCATTGCGTCTTTTTGATATTCATATGGTGAAACATTAGGAGTTCTCTAAATGTCAGCAATCCTATTACCTTTGTTACTCAAATATGCTCAACCATGAAGTTTCCACCAAGATCAAGCCCAATTAACGTGTTAAATATTTTAAAGAACCTTCAACAAGTGGTTTACCTTATGAATCAAGTATAAGAAGAGTAGACCATATAGGGTCACACATTAGGAAAAATAACAAAGAAATCATTGATTGTTAAGATGACTCTAGAGCTCAAGTACATATTTATGACCATAAATTTGTCTTAGAACCATGGACATATCCTTTCATGGAGAAAAGATGCAATATATAATTATAAGGAATTCATTGACAAAGAGGTCCAATTTTTGTAAGGAAGGTAAGGTAGCAAAACAACTTCCTACACTAACCTTGAGAGAATGGTCATGCAAAAAATTCCTTAGATTTTTACAACAATTATAGGAAATTAACATAAATAAATATAAATAACATGCAACCACAATATACTGATTTATGTGGGAAAAACCATTTTGGGAGAAAAAACCCACACTCCTAAAGTTGCCTAATATATTATTTAGAAATCAACAATAGATTACAATTTACTTGTAGAGCAAGCTTCTCATAGGAGTATCAAAAATCAAGATTCAGAGGCAACTCAACAATGATCAAACTCTCAAAATACATCACAAGGTTCAGTTGTAATATAATGCCCTCATAATATAAGGTTGCCTTGTAGGAAAAGAAAAGCACACAAAATATCCACCGTTAGATCGATTACAATAAAAAATTATAAGTGAAATTTTCTTTCGGGGGTGTTGCCCCGAAAACCCCTGCTAGGGTGTGCTGGCCCCGCCCCTCAGCTGGTTAAGGGACCATAGCCTGCAAGGGGGGTACCCCCTTTGCATCCTCTTGCACTTACGTATCAACAGTAACCTTTTTATCAACAACACATTTTTATTATTGGAAGGTTGAGGCACCATTTTCCCTAACAAATTTCAAGTTTGAAAATTAGATAGATTGTAAAATCTTATTCATTTGACCTTATATCTTTAGTTATTGAGCTAGAGACCACCAACCCTCACATTTAATTTTATAACGTCATTTGATTAATTCGTGAACTTTTGGTTTTGATTGTGTAGGTATTTTTAGCATCAACGTTTCTGATCACACTTTGTGATCCATTATTAGGATGATGGATCACAAAGTATGATCAGAAACGTTGATGCCAAGAATACATACACAATCAAAACCATAAGTTCACGAATTAAATTCAAATGGATTATGGAAATGTAATAAATTTGATTCATATAATTAACCAATTATCTAACCATCAATATCACTTAATTTACAACAGATTGATTTATATGTATGTACATGCATTTTATTAGAGTGACCCATATTATATTTATTTGGAAAGTTAATTTCAATACTTTACTCAAACAAACTGTTTCAAATTGTGTCGCTAACTTTTTAGCTATATGTAGTATGAAAGAAAAAAAAGAAGATATCACCTACTAATTAGAATAATTCAGATTATTAGTCAATCAACTTCAAATCAATTAACAAAATATAAATAAAAAATATTACAATATCTTGACATAATCTATACAATTCTTATAAAAAATATGATATCTAATCATTGTCTCCCTTATATTATTATTATTTTGTGCATTGATACATGCATAACAATATTTTAAAACATTGA
Source organism: Thuja plicata (assembly GCA_018584345.1). Taxonomy (NCBI): domain Eukaryota; kingdom Viridiplantae; phylum Streptophyta; class Pinopsida; order Cupressales; family Cupressaceae; genus Thuja; species Thuja plicata. Next base: position 1,322,160 of record MU223045.1, on the reverse strand, counting down.
TTCTCCACAACTTTTGTAACTACTTTCTTTATCACAACTTAATCAAGCCAAAGAAAGAAAACTAATTTTCTTTTTGAATACTTGGGCGAGCTTGTGATTTGTTATCCCACCACATACTAAAGAGTAAAGAGGGTAGTTATCCTCGCCCGACATAGATTGGTTAGATTTATAAATAGTTTCTCCCATTCACGTGGTCATCTTTGTGTTGTGTCTTTTAGAAAGCATATGATGGAATGAATAGCAAGTCGTAGAAGAGAGAATACCAATTGTTCGAATCAAATAAAGAAAAGAAAGCTGAGATCCATCCATCCAAGATATAAATAAATTTATGTAATGAAATACTTATTCTCATCGCCTTCCACATTGCTTTGAATTATTGAGAAAGTGATTATGTCTACTTTCTTCATATGTAAGGAAGACAATTTATATCCGAATCCTTCATAATTCAAAGTGGCCAGCATCTTCAAAGAATAACCATTTTCTTCTATAACATAGGAAACTTGGACTACACTTCTCACATGATTCATTATTTGGATTACTTTTTAATATATAACTAAGTGGTTTTTAATATATAACTAAGTGGGTTATATGATTTTTTTTTATAAATATGGTGAGTAAGTATAGATTTAAATTAAAAATAGAATTTGATTAAAATACGATGCTAACATCTATATATATTGATATGTTTTCATAAAAAGGATTAGGTTTTCTGAATAATCTGATAAACAATATACCATCATTTTTATTAATTAGATCTTAACTTTTCAATAATTGATTATTAATTTCTATATACATATAGCCTTAACTAATACGCTTCGTAATCCTTGTGCTTTGACAAAGGCAAAGTTAAATAAAATGAAGTGAAGAGAGAAAGAAGATATGAGGATATATTCCCTTGCCAATTAAGAACAAGAGTCTACTTTTGCATACACAAAAATATAGTTTTTATGTGAAAATGAAAGAAAAGTGTTGTGCCTTTAAAATGAGGCATCTCAACTTAGTCTTGTTGAGATCTCAAACTAAAATTTATTCTGCTTTCCAAGTGGAGGGAGGGAAAATGCCAAATGATGAATGAACATTTTAACATTATTCTGTAAATAAAGCTCACACATGCACATGCATTCATATCATGGTGACTTAAGAGTTAAGATTTGAATGCATAGATTTATGGATTCAAATAAATTTATTAAGGAAAGATTCTCAATTAATTTTATATGAACAATCACAACATGCTTCCTTTGAATAATGAGATCCCCCATATCTTCGGATTGAGAATCTTTTCTACGTGTTCATTTCAGAGCATGTGTTCGCACATAGTAAGTTTTAAGTCTCGCGAATTTTAGTGTAAAGGTTTAGGTTTATATATACACTAACTATTTACTTATTGCACTCTAAAAATCATTGGAGGCACTTTATTTGCATTAAAATGTTACAAATACAATGACCAGATCCAAGTAACAGTTTAGTCCTTTGAGTGCATGATCAAACCAAAATCAACATTTTATAGGTTTAGTGGAGTTCATGAACAAAATTTTTATTTAATAAAGAACCAATTATATTTTGAAATCAAGTATAGTGATCTAATTCCAATCTATGTTATGTTTCTTATATTATTATTCCTTATTTATGAATAGTGTGGTTATTTTCATTAATATAAAGTTATATTATTAGAGAAATAGGAGGATATAAGATAACTCCCCTGAAATCATCCAGATAGAGTCCAGAGATCAAAATGCAAATGGACAAAGAGCAAACTACAAAATTAAAAGTCGCTTAAACATATTGATTTGATAGTTATTATGAAGTTTTTATAATAGATAATACTTTCATACTATGAATGAGATTATCCATTTTCCATTTTAAAATATGATGGTCTTTAGTAAGATCTATTAGTTGTGTTTGAATATAAATTTGAAGTTCTAGATTTCTTTGAAGTACCTATTTCAACATTTTATTCAAAATTAGCCATTTGCAAGATAATTATATAAAATAGATCATGTAATATTACTTCGCGAGGAGGGGTATAAGAAAAAATAACATTCTATATTGAAAGGACAATGAACTTCATTTAAATTACTCATTTAAATAATTATAATACAATTTTTTTGGGAAAGTATTGGAGCCTAGATGGGCTTTTTACAACCTATATATTGTTTAAAAACAAGTGTGAGGGAGCTAAGAACAAAATACAAAATCTCTTGAGCATGTCTACTACTCTAAAAAGAATGTTCAATCATTTTTGTTTTCTAACAAAAAGGGCATTTGATAGATTTGAGTGGGAATTAAGTGGAGTCATTCCTCTTTAGGCAGTTTGTAGTGAAATACTTTCTATGTAAGGAATTGTAATTGAGATTTTGCCTTAGAATTTTATATTGCAATGCTAAAGATATGTCATCTAGACCCAAACTAGTGAAACTTTGACTTATATTGAGTAAGGGAGAAAATATTGAGATATGCATCCCTAAGAGAAAATAGAAGAAGATGGAAGAACGCAACCCAATGTGAAGAAAATAAAGATATCAAGTCTAGTATGCTATATCCATGTATCATGCTATAGTCCTATATGAATAAAATATTGAAAGAACTTGTTTGCATAGAATATTATTACATGTACACATGGAATGGAAAATTGAGAGTATAAAAAATTTACTAGAAATAATAGTAAAATAATAATAGTGGAACTAAATAATCTATTTCAAGAAATTCATAAATTGAAAAGGATATAAAAATCTATGAAGATATCACCAAATTTCCAAGAGGATGGATATCTTCATCCAAAGAAACTTATAGTTACAAAAAATAATAAAATTATTGGTTGATTCTTGGGATTTTTTTTTTCTTTTAGGTCAAATCCCTACTTTGGTATTTTTACCTCCATAGTAGACAAGATCGAGAAATAAAAAAATTATTAGTGAGAGTACTCTTATCCCAAGTGTGTTTGACAATGTAGGAGCTATGATTATGCAATAGTGATATAGAGAATGAAACAAACTAGACCCTAAGGTTTTTAGGGGCGTGACAAAAGAAATACTTGTAATTAAAATGAGAGAATGGAGAAAATAATAACAATGGAAAAAAAAAAACAATATCAACTAAGGAGATATAAAGAGTTTGAGAAGAGTATTATATGAGTTATGTAAAGAGTTGTAGATCTTGAGAGAGTTGTGCATCAACTTGATAGTAGAGAAAGAGCAAAAATATCATTCAAATTGAAAAAATAGATTAAAAAATGAGAGAGGGTGCAAGAGAAATGGTTCGTGGGCCATTTGGACTCATTCTAAGCGATTTCCATTAATTTAAACAAGTTAAAAGGGGTAAATTATTAAAAATAATCACCAAATAGAAAATCATCATGGGGTGATAGTGCATTATGTGGAAATCTATACATCACATTAGTGTTTGAATATTGTTTTATTAAAAAATTATAAGTCACTCGCAAAACATGAGGATCACATAAAGGTGACATTGAAATAGGGTTGGAGAAAATAAAACCTAAGCACATTGGGGAGGAAAAGCTCTATTGAGTGAGTTAAAATAAACCCAAGAAAACACTAAGGAATGGACACGAAAATGAGCACAAACTATAGTGTGAAATTACAAGGGTTTTCAATTTTTCATGTTACATATTCCCTCACTTTGGTGAGTCTATTAACCTACATGAACATGCATGTTAAAATAACAAAGAAAATAATGAGAAAATTTATAATATTATCAAACCAAAAAGGATATTATAGTTGACCCAAATAGTTCTTCAAGTGGAGGAACCATGTGCCACTAGTTTGAGAACCTAAAAAAAATTAAACAATAGAAACATGGACAAGATAACAATGTTACAAAAATATAAATTTATGAAACCATTATATCAAACCATCACAAGTTCATATATGTGAAATATAAATAACATATACACAAATAAGAAAATTACTTAACAAAAAAGGAAGAAATTGAATCAAAAAATTGAGAGACCTTGATATGTAGGGTTATTTCAATACCGTGTCATGTCCAAAATAAATGAAAAAAAAGGGAACAAAAAATTGAAGAATTTGTAAATGGAGAGAAGAATATAAAGAGTTAATCAAATACTTCCATGCGAGAATATAGTAAATATATCAATATAGATTAGGGCACATGAATTAGGAACTAGTTTTCTTTTTCACTAAGGATTATGTAAATCTTAATTCCCAAATGGATCATAGGATATAAAGTTGTGTTGTTCTACATGACCTAGACTCCCATTATTGTAGAGGAAGAAATTTTTTTATGGAATGTATTAAAAAATACCACATGAGACATATCAATAAAGGATATCATGGGGGACTATCAATAAATACTTTCACAGTGGATCCAACTAAACAACACCATATGTGGGGGAAAAATAAAATAAGGTTCATATATGGATGCACAAGTGATTATAATATGTACCCCCTTAAAATATTATTATAAATGGTATGGAAATATTCTAAGGACAAAAAAAGGATAAGAAAGAAAAGAGAAATCATCCACTTTATACAAGGGGATTATCCATCATGGATTCCTCTTTAATCTTGGCTCTTCCCCATCCACCAACTAAGTGAGGAAACTTTTCCTCCTCTCATCCTTCCAAGGGTATTATAATAGAACCATAAACATCATTACATAATTCTATACATCTTGCAAGTCCTTTGCATGTACATGTAACATAGCTAAGTATTAAATAGAACCTTAGAACCCACTCTAATTCTTCCCAACCCATTTCAAGATGTCCAATGTGACACATGAAATGATATGCACAAATTTAAAGAGAGGGTTTGAAGAATAACTCATGAATCAAATAAAGTTTTTATTAAGCTGATTTATAAAGATCCATAAAAAGGTAATTAAACATTGGCCCCTTAATAAATAAAATCCTTTGGTAGTGATATATATCTAGGTTTCAAACAATCTTGGATGTGCTTGTGTTCTAGGGTAAAAATGATGTAACATTTTTAGATATTAATTATAAAATTGAATCTTAATTTTGTATGAATAATTTTAGTGATTAGGAAAAGATAAATATTTACCACTTGAAGGCTTCCTTTTCTATTACTAAGTGGTGGAAATCCCACATGATTTAGGTTTAAGAGAAATCAAGTGTTGAATCTCAACCAACTTGAGAGGAATCCATAGAAGTATTCAAGGAAGAGTTTATCCTAAATAAGTAAATGTTGACCACTAGATGCAATGATCATAGTGGAACCAAGGGCATACAAATTTATCTACGTTTATAGAGGCACTTTTTGTACCTGTTATGCCCTGCATCCCCGTCCCTACATTTTGTGTGCAAAATGTTGGGTCCCCCCTTTTTTTTTCCTTCTTCCTTTTGCTTTGCTTTTTGCTGCGGCTTTGCCTTGTCTTCCTTTTTCTTTTGTTTTCTTTCTCCGAGGTTTTCTTCCAAGGTGTGTGCTATTTTATTGGTTTGGTTTTCCTTCAGGATCCCGGTCTCGAAGGTTGTCCTTTGTTGGGAAGTCTGGATTCTGGACTCTGGGATCCCTTGCTATGATGTTCTTAGGAATGTCATCGTCAGGAATCCTCGGGCCCGGAGTCCAGAGGTTTCGCCTGACCCGAGATCTCCAGAGGGAGGAGGATTACTTTTACCGTGGGTATAAATAGACTTACCTGTCATTTTCACACTTACTGTGATTAAAACCTTCGAGCACTTAGAGAAAAATAGAGCATTTTCAAAGCGATTAGCAGAGCATTTACAGAGAATTTGTGATAATCAAAGCTTAACACCCTCTGTTGTTCTCAGACATACGCAAGTGCTTCGTGGTGGTGATCTTGGCAACCTAACGAATCAGGTTGTTGCAGAGGTCTCTTGGTAATCCCTCCTTTCCTCGGCCTTCTGCGTTTTCAGGTTGGTGTTTCGCCTTTCCTCCTCTCTGTTTTGCTTCCATTTTCTGGTTTTTCCTTGGGTTTGCTTGGTTTTGTTTTCGTCTTTCTTTGTTTCTTCGTCGTGTCTGTTCTTTTGTCCTCTGGTTTTGCTGCCCGTTGGTGAGTCAGCTCTGCCAGGAGGTTGTCCACCTTCTGTGCAGAGGTTGTTTGTCTATAAAGTCTGTAAATAGCACGTAAATAATGTAAATGGCTGTATATATTTGTTTCTGCCTTGTCTGGTTTTTCTCGCGGGAGTCGTCCTGTGTGTATATCTGTAGATAACCCATGTATATCTCCTCCTTTCTATGTATATACCCCTCAAATCTATGTATATCCTTCTGGGTGGCTCGACAGGCTGGTCAAGTCGCCTTTGCTTCTATTTTTTTTGCCTCCAAGCTTGCTTTGAGGTAGAGAACCACCTGTTTGAAACTCGGCTCTTGGCCGGTTTCAAACAGGTAGTTTTCTCTCTCCTCCATCAAGGTTGTCAGAGCCTCATTTATTTCCCATGCACACAATTACTTCTAGCCAAGTGGCCTTCCCTTTTCACGCGTTTGAATAGTTGGCTCCGCCGTCATCGCCATCACATCCATTTAATGCCAACGCACGTGGCGCCCATGTGGACTTACCTTCGCATTCTTCCTTGTTAACGGTCATTTCTCTGGGCTTTGGGCCTTTTTACCACCACACATCTGTTGTCCTTACCAAGTGTGATAAAATCCCGAGACCCGAACGCATAATAAAGATCCTTAAAGTTCATTGTGTTTTTCTTTTCGGGTACCTTTGTGTAAGACTAACTTTCCAGGAAAAGCAAACGGCGCGGTGGTAAGATCTCCGGACCCCGGAGTAACTATTTTATTTTGATAAATATGTTTTGATGGTCGCTTTGTCTCGCAGGTCCGGACTTCATCTTCCAAACATGTCTGAAGCATCCGCATCATCTCCTCTCGAAAGTCTGGAATTACCAACCACGACCGAGACCAGGGCAGCAGCAAAGTCAAAAATGGAGAAGGCCCTGGCAAAGCTGCCCCTCACCATGAAGTTTGTACAAGACAATGAGATTGTGGGCTCAAAGATTGAGTCCAAGGTAAAACTGATGACCGACGCCAGTGTCGGGACTTGGGCAGAAATGCAGGCCCTGGTAAAGATAATGCACATCCAATGACAGGCTGGAGACAAACTAGCAACCAACATTGGAGGTTCCAGAATCCTCTGGGTAGCTTGCTTCCCATGCTCCGTGCAGTCTCCAGAGCTTGTTCTAACCCTGGCTGCCAACTATAACTCTTCTTTCTGGGCCGTCATGCTCGCAGCTGCAGAACCCACGGGATACCCCACTCCACTGGTGTCCCTCGACCCAGTCACTTTCCAAGCAGGCCTGGGTATCCCAAAATTTGACAGGGCCACAGTGGTCTCAAGGACGGACGCCTTGAAATAATTCAATCAACTGGAGGATGCTACCCGGGTGTACATGAACACCAACTGGCTCAAGGTCCCGAAGTGGGACCCAAAGAGAATGAAGGTAGATATCCCCCGCTCTGAATTCAAGGAGAGCATCCAGATGGGGATGATAGAATTGGCCTGAGTATTTGGGCAACCCTCCGCCAAGGAATTTGCAAAATGGATGTACTACTTCCTCCTGGGCATCTCCACTAAGGGAGAATTTTTTGACTGGGAAAGAATAATCTCCAATCATGTCGACTCCCAGTTCCTGCAGTTGAACGAGAAGAAGAAGTTCTACATGACTTCCTATGTTTTCTGGGCTTTGGCCCAACAGAGGCCCCACTCCAATGGCCTACTTACTGACGGAGTACTCGGGATTGGCCCAGGACAAAAAGCACCGTGGGACCACTTCCCACAAATTCAATGGGAGGCCAGCTTCCCTAATTTCTGCCGAGTAAACGATGCTTTCGTTTACTACCACTTGCTCACACCCACCCGGGATGCCGGATACCGCCTGTCCATTGAGGCGATGAAGTTGGTTAGTAGCTATGGGCACTACTATATCCAATTCCAGCAGCATACATACATTAGGGTTGCCGGCTTCTCCGGGAAACCCTACTTGTTGCCCAAGCATTGTGGGGACAAGATCATGCTGGTGGAATATTGCAGACAAATGCTGGAATTGCACACCTTCTTTGGCCTCAAGAAGGTCCCTAACGTTTCATTCCCAATCACCTATGGGAACTACACCTGTAGTCTAGCCGCCGCAAGGGAGGCAGACAACGAGCTGAAAAGTTATAACTTGCAGGAGTTCTATTTGGCGCGGAGAAATTTTGATCCGCATGGCAGAATTGCAACGGCAATGCCCCGGGCTTCAGAGCCCCATCAAATACACATGGAGGACTTCTAGGCAGATTGCCAAGATGACATGGATGTGCGAAGCTGGCATTACATCAGAATTATAGCCAGAATGATGTAGGAATTGAAGCTCTGGAGATTCCCTCCAGGATTTTCTGACGCTGCCCCCACCATAGATCCCCAGTACAAAGAAAAGGGGATCGATAAAATGGCACTGCCGACAATGAATTGGGCCGCCTAGAAGGGGCCCATAATTGAAGACTTCACCTGGGAAGTAGTGGAGCAAAGCCACGCCTACTTCAAGAAAGCGTGCCCCGGAAGTACTCGTCGGGCAGCCCAGCCAGCACCAGGACCAACTCCACCGCTGGTACCAAGATTGACCCCGGGGGCCAGGACTTCTTCACAAGGCGCAGATAAAGGAAAAGGAATTGCTATAACCCCCTCCGTGCAGGAAGTCCCCATACATGAGCAGATCAAGAAATCTGTGGCAGCCTCCCAACAAATGAGGGAACAGTTAATAACGAGGCTTGCCACCCCCCCGCTAATGGCCGGACCAATTCGTCCTCCTTCCTCCCCATCGCTGGCAGCCTTGATGGTCAAGGCAACAGGGGTGGATCCAACGGAGGTAGCAACAATAGCTGATGTGGGGCGGCCTCTGATCACCCGGAGGAAGAGAAAGCACATCAAATAGCCTAAGGCAGAACTAGCGCCAAGGGCTTCCCTCCCCAAAGAAGTAGAAATCCTTTCTTCCAGTTCCCCGGAACCGGAGAAAGAAGCAGAGCAGGCAGACATCCCAGCCAGTCACCCTCCAGAAGAAGAATTTGACTTATTTGCAGCCGATGAGTTTGGAAATTTGCAAGGGGATGAAACACAAGCAGAGACGGAAGTCCCAGAGAAAGAGAAAGAGGCTGTGGATCTAGAAGTCCTGGAACAAAAGGCTGCAGAACAAGAAGAGCAGTAGACAGAAGAAAAGAGGCCAGAACTGGAGATTGTTTTCGGGGCTCAAGTAGCGCAAGGTCCGGGAGTGGACCAAAAACTACCAAGTGAATAGATGGTATCCACTGGGGAACCCAGACTCGGACCTTTGGGATCAACCGTAACCCCAGCCGCCGCGTTCCCAAGGCCACTCCTGGGGCCAACCTTCGGGCAGGTTATCACAGCAGCCCAAACTCTGAATCTCGGCCCGATACCTCCCCTACTTCCAACAGATGAGGAAGACGAAGAAGAGCATCATGAAGAGAAAATTCCTGAGGAAGCCGACCAGGGTCCAGACCCATCGATTGACATCCGAGACCAGGCTGAGGAGATAGAAATTGAAAAGAATGTTGCTGCAGAAGAGGTTTCGGCAGGGAGAGGAACACATGAGATGTATGTTGAAAAGGAGCAGCCACCACCGGACACTGGGAGAGAATCTGAAGAAAAAAATCTGGCAGGAAGGCCACCTCTCCCACCTCCATGGCTGGTGGAAAATAGGAAAAGAAAATCCAAATCCGCTCCGGTGATCCCTCTCTCCCTAGCCGAAATGATGGCCTTAGCTCAGGCCCCGCCAAAAAAAAAGAAAGCCTGGACAGTTCATACTCTTCAAACTGGGCCGGGTAGAGAAGAAATTGCAGTAGTGGCAATGCCTCCCCCAGACACCGATGAAGCGACCGCAGACCCCATAGATTACAACATCACAGAGGTATCCCTGGGTAAAAGAGGAAAGCAAGGCGAAGTATACTTGATTAAGGAGGCAGCGAGGGCAGTTGAAGCCTGATACAAAAAAGAGGCCCAGAGGCTCAAAGCTGAGAAAGAAAAGAATGCAAACCTTATGGGGTTGCTTATCGAGCTGGCCTGACCCCTCAATGCCGCCCCTCCAGAGACCTCCACATTGGAGGAATTACCGCAGAGCGACATAGACTCCCTACGAGTAATGAAAAAGAAGGCCTAGGCTGTAGATGAATGGGTCACTCTATAGATAGGAAACACCCGGCGTTTCCTGGTGTCTACTCTCCCCGATCTATATACGGCCCAACAGTTTATTCATCAGGCAGAGGTGCTGATTGAGCAATGGGAGAGTAATGCCGAGAATTACCAGGCGTGGAAAGCAGAGCTCGAAGAGCTCCTCACCCTGGGGGAAGACATAATTTCCAAATCTGGAATTCTGGGTGAGGAATCATTTGATTTGGTAAGGGCTCAACACTCCAGAATGGACCTCACATTGGAGGTAACCAAGCAACTGGTAGAGTCCTTACAGGAAAAGGTCAACACAGTGAAGTATTCTTCTAATTTATATAAGTCATTTGTAATAAAAGCTTCCAGGGTTGATCCCCATAGTACAGATACTTATACCCCCGAGGAGTCAGTTTTGGGGAATTTTGATGAAATGATGGCATCTCGGTATCAATCCCCGGAGGGGATAGATGGGGCCGAAATGACGAAACTTACCGAAATGGTGCTTAAAGGCCATGATGCCACAAGGATGGCAGATGAGTTCAGAAATAATGTTCCGGACCTAGGGGAACTAGTTGATGTGGCCAGGCACAGAAGGGCCAGCCTAAAAAAAGATTGACGAGGATGGTATTTTTTGCCTCCTTCAGGCCTTCAATGATAATAAGCAGCCTTGAGCGTTCTCTGGGAACCGGGGAAACTTGAGCATTAAGTATTCTTTATTCTTTTGGGGACGAAAGTTCCTGGATCTCGGAGTTCCAGATCCAAAATTTTGTATTCTTTAAAGGTGATCTGTGTCCCGATCCCCGAGGCCGACCGGTCACTTTCAGAGGCGGTTAATAAAGATTGTCAGAGGGTAGTTGACCACATCAAGAGGCATTGGCTCGGCAGTAGGTTTCTGACAGGGTGGTCTTCTCAAGGCGCCATTCGAGGGTACACCTGGCACATTGGGGACAGGGCGCCGCATTTTCCATTTATGAGGCATGTAGCCTCAGTCCTTGAGGGGCCTACTTTCTTCTTTTCTCCCCTCTGGCTCTCTCCTCGAGACCGATTATTCTGATGTATATTCTTATCTTATTCTTCTGACATGACAGACCTATTTTGTCTCTAGGTCTTTTGTAGGGTGGCGCAGGTAGTACCGGCCCCCAGATATTGTATTTTATTGAAGCACAGTGAAATAGGGTTAGGGTTAGAAATTTGTATAAATAGGTAAATTGACCCATTTCGCAGGGTCGGCAAAATTGATGATTTTTTTGTCCATAAGAATAGAAAAAGTAATTCCTGAGTTTAAGTTGTAGAGCTCAATGCTCCATTGTTCTATTCTTGATAGTTAGATGCTCCCTTGGAGCAACCATTGTATCACGCACCAGTGCCTGCTGGACTAAATATTAATGAAG
>MU223045.1:1283971-1310600 GCA_018584345.1 Thuja plicata | reverse complement strand
ACGACCTCTTTATTTCCGCTACTGATAAAATGCTAACTGATGGTTGTGTATTTCTTCGGTATTTAGTGTAGTCTTTCAGAGTATTGTTGATGTTCCAGACATTTCAGCATGACTGTAGTTAGATAAACATTTCTAACCCTGCAGGATCTTTTTCATTTTATTTGCTAAGTGTAGAATGCTCTGGGAAACCCTTATTGTACTGAATCTCTAGAGGAATTTGTTGAAGTAACCAGCTATCCCCCTCAAAAATAGTCACCTCTCCCAACCAAGCCCTGCACCATCGTGACCTGACACCCAGTTTCTTGAAGACTCGGAGGATTCATTTCCCCTAGACAACCTTTGCAGGCAGAGTTGGCCGATTTTCCCAGAACCCGGTGACAACTTATGACTGTTGGCGGACCTGATCAGCAAAACCCCGTCAACAAAAATTGGCACTAGAAGGAGGGCATGAACTCATCTGCTCCCAGAGATTCTGATTTTACACCTTCTGAGGGTTCCCCGAGTTGTAGTTTTAGGAGACCAGCTTTCACTAGGATTGGATCTTTTTCCCCAGCTAAATTCCAAAGAATCCTTAGGTCTGCCCCGAATCCCAGAAATTTTGTCGAACTCGAGCCTCCCGCTCGAAAGAAATAGACCTCTAAAGTCCTACCAGGCACTGTTGTCTGGGGATCTACCATATCTCCGAATACCCAAACTCCCCAGATAGTCCTGGGAACCAGTACCCAAACTACTCAACATATAGTTCCCCCAATGGCTGCATATTTTGGAAACACTAGGTCCCTAATGGGCACTTTTTCGGGTGTGATCAATGACTTACCCTCCCACCCGGAGAAGATTTGCCCGTGATATGAGCACTTAGGCTCACGGACCGCAGAAGAACATTTACAGGCATACAAAGATGCCATGAATTGACACCAGATCTAGCATGAGGATGTTGTGACCCGCATGTTTCCCCTATTCTTAGGACAAAGCGAGTTGAACTGGTACCTGAACTTACCTGCCAACTCCATCAACACTTGGCAGGATATGGAGGATGCCTTCTTGGCTGCCTTTCACGTGCATGTGGACCCAGCCTGGTCCCATAGCCAGTTCATCTCCATCAGAAAGGAACCCATTGAACCTCTTGCAGCATTCAACCATAGGTTCCAACGTGCCCTAAAGCGGTGCATGGGCCCTTTTGTTCCATCGCCAAACGTTACCATACAGACATATCTTAATGTGATGGACCCTTTCGTTGCCACCCTCCTCTGGAGAACAACTGCCCTGAGCGACCGGGATACCTTGGAAAAAGTTTACAACCTAGCCCTAGAACTATCCCGCGGTCTCAACGAATCCCCGGGCGGGATTGGACAGAACACACCCTTCAACATGATCCCCGACGGAACTGCTTGTGCCGGAGGATACAACCCCAACCTGGCAATGGGTACACCCTCGATAGCAATGAATCCTCTGCCACCCGTGATAGACCAACAGGCGTGATATGTTTACCCCTCCCAGACCCAGATAACGCCGGGTCTGGAAGTCTTCCCTTGGAACCAGCCACAACAGACACAACAAACTCAACCACAACCGTCCGGAGTGCCATTCTTCCAGTCGTCGGCGGCTGGAGGATTGCCGCCCTCGACTCCGGCTAATCCTGCTACCTTCCCAGGAAACCAAAAACTGCCACAACCATCCCGTTGTGACGCCAATAGTCAGTTGACTGCCGAGGTTGAATCCCTCTGGCGAATGCTGTCCACCTTGACCATGGACATGGGTCAACTGAAGACTAGGTCCTACGCGCCCCAAAATTCAAATTCCCAGAGGGGAAATATCTTCTCCGGCCAATGAAACAACAATGTTGGGGGAAGAAATTTCAACAACTGACCTAGGCCCAACCAACAAAAATGGAATAATAACGCCAACACCGGAGGCCCGCCTCTGAACCAAAACACCAACCAAAATGGTGCTGGACCATCCCATTTTACGCCAGTCGCAGACTTCCATCCCATGACTAATTGGTGTCGGCTGCACGATACAGGTTTGCACAATGAAGTGAATTGTGCCACTTTGGAGAAAGTCATAATGATCTCCCAGCTGGACAGGCAGCAATCGCACGATACCGCTCCCCGAAGCCCCCTGTCCAAGAGCAAACCCACAGTGCCTTCACCTGTGATACCATCTTCTTCGAAACTTCCAGGGAAGATGAAGAAGAATTCAAACTACAAGGATTCTTTGATGAATCCATTCCACCCTTTGAGGCCAACGCCTTTACTAACCCGCGGGCTCCATACAACACCTGGAGCCAGCGGGTAAAGGACCAGCTTACACGCCTATACCTCCTACCAAAGATACTCCTCCTCCTCAGAGTAATGCAACTGATCGACCCATCCTTACAAAAGGTCCTAGCTCTAACCAAGCAAAATATCTCATGGAGGAAAATCACCATTTTCCGGGAGGAAGATTCGACATCACGAAGGCGTTAGAGCAGACCACCACCTCCATGACCTTGATGGAGGTTTTGTTAAATTGTCCTGAATAGAAGAAGTCCCTTCTGAAGCTCTTAGGGAACCCGAAAGCAGTTAGCCGCCCACCCAAGACTGTCTCATTCGAAGATGCTAATGCGGCTGTCTTCCGGGGAAATAATGAGGATCCTCCCTTCCTACTAGGCCTAAACATTTACGGAAAAAATATACACAACTGCTTAGTAGACTTTGGAGCTTCGGGTAAAATCATGCCCTTATCTATTTGTCAGAAGCTCAGACTCCACCCCACCCCGTCTAATGGCGTAGTAATCCAACTGGATAAGACCGCTGTAAAAATGGTGGGAGAATTGAAGAACGTCCGGATACACCTTATCTAGGACCCCAGGATAGCCAACATCATTGACATCCAAGTGGTGGATATCCCAGAGACCTATGGGATGTTACTAAGTCAGAATTGGTCCAAGTCCTTAAATGGATACTTTTCGACCGACTTCACCCACTTATGGCTTCCGTGGGAAGGAGAATCCAATCAGATCCGGGTCGAAAGTGAACCTCGAATGAAACAGGCCCTTACCGAAGTTAGAAGGGTCAATGAAGTCCTTTTCTCTGAATCTTCTCTGGGGGTGTACCGACCTCTTGAAATCTTAACATTTGATTTCATCCCCAGAGAGGATCCTATAGTGTTGCAAAGAACACAAGACTTAGAAGAAAAGGTGAGAGTTGAAGTTAACTCTCAGGGCCCCACAGCGACCCTTGCCACACTCCTGTCCGGCACTTGGTGCCGAGTGCATTACCAAAAACATTTAGAGCATGAGTGTGAACTATGTCTATCAATCGCTACCCGACAACTTGATATCTTCCAGAGTGAACATACAACTAATTCCCCGGGAACCAGTACTCCTACAGGATGCACTCCTTTGGTGCCGTCCCCCCGGGAATCACAAATTGAAACACCTCCGGGGATAAATTCTACTCTCACGTCAGTAATCTGGGAGATATCCCCCGAGTCCCCCAGCAGTAATCTAAAGAAAACTCCCCTTTCCCAGCCCCAAGTTGCAAGTAATGACTTGTGGACCCTTAAATTTGATGGGTCCCGATCCAAACAAGGCTGCGGGGCCGGGGTAGAATTAATCAACCCGCAAGGGAAATCCTTCCTCGCGTCCTACAGGCTGCAGTTTAACTATACAAAAAATGTCACAGAGTACGAGGCTTTGGTCCTTGGACTCTTATTCGCATTAAGGAAAGGTATCACCCGCCTCCGGGCTCTGTGTGATTCAGAGTTGATTGTTAAACAAGTCCGGAGTCAATACACATGTCACGACAAAAGACTGGCCGCATACCGCAACCAGGCATGGAGCCTTATCGAGGATTTTGATGCCTTTGGCATTGATCTCATTCCCTGGCGGTGGAACTATGTTCCGGATGCCCTAGCCATTTCTGCTAGCACATTCGAGCCGATGGCCGGCTCACGACTCTAAAGATTTTCAGTTGAGATGGTCCCCACCCCCTTCATTCTAGATAATGTTACTCACTTTCAAGTTTTTGAGGACGATCAACATATCCTGGCCTTCATGGCAAATGTTGGTGTCTTTGAAGATCAGATAGTGGAAGAACGAGACCACGATGATACGGGGCAAAGTAATGAAGACGATGGGATCATGGACTTGCCCACCAACACCATCCCTAAGGGGATGGTTGCATTAGAATGAATCTTTGACTCGGACCCTCAAGCCCGTGAGAAGGTGTCATCCTCCCCTGAAGGAGGAAAGTTTGAAAAATTTAACATCGGCCAGCCTGGTGAAGAAAAGATCATCCACATCGGTACCTCCTGCTCCCCTAAGGAGAATGAGAAGATTCTCGCGGTTCTCCAAGAATATATTGATGTAATTGCCTGGGGATATGAAGACTTAAAAATGTATGATACATCTATCATGACCCACACTATTCCCCTAAAGCCAGACGCTAAGCCCTTTTGGCAAAAGCAAATACCGGTCAACCCCCTGATAGAACCTCTGATCCATCAAGAGGTAGAAAAAATATTGTCAGCCCGGATAATCTTTCCAATCTGGCATACTACATGGGTTGCCAACCTGGTCCCAGTCAGGAAGAAGAACGGTGAGATCCGCCTTTGCGTGGATTTCTGAAATTTGAACAAGGCATCTAAAAAAGATAATCACCCTCTCCCCTCCTTGGATGAGGTGCTGCAGATAGTAAATGGATCTCAGATGATGTCGTTCTTGGATGGATATTCAGGATACAACCAGGTCATGGTTAAGTATGAGGACAGAGAGAAAATAGCATTTACCACCAAGTGGGGAACGTTTGCGTATAGAAGAATGCCCTTCGGTTTGATCAATGCAGGGGCTACTTTTCAAAAGGCCATGGACATTGTGTTTGAGGGCCTTGTGAATCGATGCATAATCATCTACATGGATGATTTGACCGTCTTCTCCTGGGACAGGCGTGATCACGCTGCCCACCTCGCTCAGATCTGTGAGAGATGTTGCCGGTACGGACTATCCCTCAACCCTAAGAAATGCATATTTGGGGTCACCAAAGGGAAGTTTATTGGGCATATCATCTCTGAGAAGGGTATATCCATAGACCCTGATAGATTCAAAGCATTGTTGAACTTACAGATGCTTGGTAGCAAGAAAGAAATGCGATCCTTCTTCAGAAAAATCAACTTCGTGCGATGATTCATCACGGGATTCACAGAAATAGTCAAACCACTCAATGAAATGATGAAAAAGGATACCAAAATTGAGTGGAGTCCTGAAGCCAAGCGGGCGTTCACCCAGATCAAACAGACCATAACGGAGGCACCTATCCTGGCTAGTCCGGACTATTCCCTCCCGTTTTACATATACTCGTTTGCTTCGCCGCATTCTGTCGTGGCAGTACTGACCCAAAAGGTTAAAGGGGAGGAACGACCAATTGCTTTCATGAGTTCCCCCTTTAAGAATGTCGAAGTCCGGTATTTATCACTGGAAAAATAGGCCTTTGCTCTAGTTCACACCGTGAAGAAGTTTCGGCATTATATTCTCCGGAGCAAAGTACATGCTATCATCCCAGACCAGGCTGTCAAATCTCTACTGATGCAGAGTGAATTGGGTGAGAGACGGGGGAAATGGATGGCCATCCTCCAGGAATATGACTTAGAGATGCAGCCCATGAAAATAGTCTGAGGCCAAGGACTAAGTTGAACAATGGCAGAAGAGACTCCCCACATAGAATGTCAAACTTATACGGTGGAGTCCATTACCCAAGACCCGTGGTATACCGATCTGGTGTACTTGCTGCTAAACAACAAATGCCCAGAGGGATTACCTCCCCACAAATGCCGCACCTTGCAGATAAAAAGTGCCCATTTTATGATTAAAAATTCCGCGCTTTACCACATAAATTATGAGGGAGTGTACCTCCGGTGCATCGACAGGGACCAAGCTGTGAAAATAATTGATGAATTCCATGGACAGTTTGGAACCGGGCATGGTTCAGCTAACGCCACTGCTCATCAGATACTTCAGGCTAGATATTATTGGCCCTATGTGTTTAAAGACGTCTACGCTCATGTTAGGAGATGCCATACTTGTCAAACTGCAGCGCATCGCGAGTGTAACCCGGCCATGCCTCTGCAACCAGTCTACGAGGCTAGACCCTTTGCCCAGTGGGAATTTGACTTCATTGGGGAGATCAACCCCAACTCGTCTGCCAACCACTGATACATTCTGACTGCTACTAATTACTGCACTCGGTGGTCTGAGGCTATTCCTTGCAAAAATAACACGGCGGACGTAGTTATCAAGTTCTTGGAAGAAAATATCGTCACATGGTTTGGAATGCCCTTTGCTTTAGTCTGTGACAATGGTCCAGCATTTTCTTCGGTGCAATTACTGGAATGGACCTACAATAGAAGGATCACACTGAAGTTCTCCAGCAACTATTACCCCCAGGGAAACGGTGTTGCTGAATCAACAAACAAGAATCTGCTTGAGGTGATCAAATATTTGTTAGAACAAAATCCCTGGGATTGGCACCAAAAATTGAAATTCGCCCTCTGGGCGGATCATATTGTTATTAAGGCCGCCCTGGGGACATCCCCATTCCACCTGGTTTATGGTCAGAACCCTGTATTCCTAGTCAATTTACAAATCCCAGTTTTACAGTTCATGTAGGAATTTAACAACAGGGACAACATTGTGGAGGTTCAGCTCTTGAATCTAGTGCGGATGGAAGAACAGTGAGACACAACCCTTGAACATTTCATGCATCATCAAGCAGTAGTAAAAAGGTGGTTTGACAGAAGAGCCCAATACAAAGCTTTTCGGATCTCGGATTTGGTCCTGTTGTGGGATAAGGCCCAGGAGGAGAAAGGAAAGCATACCAAGTTCCAACGGCTCTGGCTTGGACCATATTTAATTTCAGAAATCTACGGGGCAAATACTTACCACCTTAACACCTTGATTGGAGAACCTGTCACATTACCTGTTAATGGGCAGTTTCTCAAATAATACTTCGAATAAGGGTAAATTTGTCCAAAATTGTATTATATGTAAATATCCCCTTGTAAATAGTCTTGTCGGCTGTCCTCCGGGGCAGTCTCCCCTTCTTGTTTTTGTTGTCTTTGTTTTTGCCTTTGGCTTTCTTTTTGGTCCCGGCGTTTTGTTCCATCTTGTAGGAACTGGAATGCTTCGCATAACTTTGGCCTCTGGTACAATGCCTCCGGCATGGTGAACTTTAGAATCTATCTTTATCACGGTGGAATCAACCCAGTCTCCAGGATTATTTTACAGGTTATGGCACATTTTCGAGCAATCTCGACTGGGTGTTGTCTCCGGGAGTCTGGCAATCAGTGAACAATAATAATATAAGGAACAAGTAATCAAACACGTTGAGGGTAGATCAGCTGTACTGGTCGGTTGATCCACGTCAGAAAATCTAAAGAAATTCTTCTAGGGTCCAGAGTTTTATCCTCTTCGAATATCTAAATATAGGTGGATAGGTGAAAGAAGTACCGCCATTTGAATTTAGCTAAGCTTAGGCTCAATGGTGAAAGAAGTACCGCCTTCCCCACCTAGAAATAAACAAAATAATAAGAGGAAGAGTGGGACAAAACTCTGGTCTCCAGGGGGGAGCAATCAAATTGATGACTGGTTCGATGTAAGTAGTACCGCTTCTCTATTCCTCCCAGAGGTCATCGGATTGATTTCCTTCCAAAGTACACACGACACTGCTGATGAAAGGCTACGAACTGACTCCTATGTGGTTTGGTTCTCTCGGATATGCTGCTTTCTACTTGTCAAATGCTTTGGGAGGTGGGTTTGTTCCGGTTGTGCTAACCAGAGGTTCTATGGTTCTCAAATGTGATAAGGCATTTGTCCCAGATAGTCACCATTTGTTATGCCCTGCATCCCCATCCCTACATTTTGTGTGCAAAATGTTGGGTCCCCCCTTTTTTTTTCCTTCTTCCTTTTGCTTTGCTTTTTGCTGCGGCTTTGCCTTGTCTTCCTTTTTCTTTTGTTTTCTTTCTCCGGGGTTTTCTTCCCCGGTGTGTGCTGTTTTCTTGGTTTGGTTTTCCTTCGGGATCCTAGTCCCGGAGGTTGTCCTTTGTTGGGAAGTCCAGATTTCAGACTCCGGGATCCCTTGCTATGATGTTCTTAGGAATGTCATCATAAGGAATCCTCGGGCCCGGAGTCCAGAGGTTTCACCTGACCCGAGATCTCCGAAGGGAGGAGGATTACTTTTACCGTGGGTATAAATAGACTTACCTGTCATTTTCACACTTACCGCGATTAAAACCTTCGAGCACTTAGAGAAAAATAGAGCATTTTCAAAGTGATTAGCAGAGCATTTACAGAGAATTTGTAATAATCAAAGCTTAACACCCTCTATTGTTCTCAGACATACGCAAGTGCTTCGTGGTGGTGATCTTGGCAACCTAACGACTCAGGTTGTTGCAGAGTTCTCTCGGTAATCCCTCCTTTCCTCGGCCTTCTGCGTTTTCAGGTTGGTGTTTCGCCTTTCCTCCTCTCTGTTTTGCTTCCATTTTCTAGTTTTTCCTTGGGTTTGCTTGGTTTTGTTTTTGTCTTGCTTTGTTTCTCCGTCGTGTCTATTCTTTTGTCCTCTGGTTTTGCTGCCCGTTGGTGGGTTGGCTCTGCCAGGAGGTTGTCTGCCTTCTGTGTAGAGGTTGTTTGTTTGTAAATAGCACGCAAATAATGTAAATGGCTGTATATATTTGTTTCTGCCTTGTCTGGCTTTTCCTATGGGAGTCATCTTGTGTGTATATTTATGTATATATGTGTATATCTATAGATAACCCATGTATATCTCCTCCTTTCCATGTATATACCCCTCGGCTCTATGTATATCCTTTCGGGTGGCTCGACAGGCTGGTCGAGTCACCTTTGCTTCTATTTTTTTTGCCTCCAAGCTTGCTTCGAGGCAGAAAACCACCTATTTGAAACTTGGCTCTCGGCCAGTTTCAAACAGGCAGTTTTCTCTCTCCTCCATCAAGGCTGTCAGAGCCTCATTTATTTCTCATGCACGCATTTACTTCTAGCCAAGTGGCCTTCCCTTTTTGTGTGTTCGAACAGTTGGCTCCACCGTCATCGCCATCACATCCATTTAATGCCAACGCACGTGGCACCCACGTGGACTTACCTTCGCATTCTTCCTTGTTAACGGTCATTTCTCCAGGCTTCGGGCCTTTTTACCACCACACATCCGTTGTCCTTACCAAGTGTGATAAAATCCCCAGACCCGGATGTGTAATAAAGATCCTTAAAGTTCATTGTGTTTTTCTTTTCGGGTACCTTTGTGTAAGACTAACTTTCCAGGAAAAGCAAACGGCGCGGTGGTAAGATCTCTGGACCCTGGAGTAACTATTTTATTTTGATAAATATGTTTTGACGATCGCTTTGTCTCGCAGGTCCAGACTTCATCTTCCAAACATGTCTGAAGCATCCGCATCATGTCCTCCCGGAAGTCTGGAATTACCAACCACGACCAAGACCAGGGCAGCAGCAAAGTCAAAAATAGAAAAGGCCCTGGCAAAGCTGCCCCTCACCATGAAGTTTGTACAAGACAATGAGATTGATTTGCTCAAAGATTGAGTCCAAGGTAAAACTGATGACCGACGCCAGTGTTGGGACTTGGGCAGAAATGCAGGCCTTGGTAAAGATAATGCACATCCAGCGACAGGCAGGAGAAAAACTAGCAACCAACATCAGAGGTTCCAGAATCCTCCGGGCAGCTTGCTTCCCATGCTCTGTGCAGTCTCCGGAGCTTGTTCTAACCCTGGCTGCCAACTGTAACTCTTCTGTCTGGGCCGTCATACTCGTAGCTATAGAACCCACGGGATACCCCACTCCACTGGTGTCCCTCGACCCAGTCACTTTCCAAGCAGGCCTGGGTATCCCGCAATTTGACAGGGCCACAGTGGTCACAAGGACGGACACCTTGAAACAATTCAATCAACTAGAGGATGCTGCCCAGGTGTACATGAACACCAACTGGCTCAAGGTCCCGAAGAGGGACCCAAAGAGAATGAAGGTAGATATCCCCCGCTCTGAATTCAAGGAGAGAATCCAGATGGGGATGATAGCATTGGCCCGAGTATGTGGGCAACCCTCCGCCCAGGAATTTGCAAAATGGATGTACTACTTCCTCCTGGGCATTTCCACTAAGGGAGAATTTTTTGATTGGGCGACAATAATCTCCAATCATGTCAACTCCCAGTTCCTGCAGTTGAACGAGAAGAAGAAGTTCTACATGACTTCCTATGTTTTTTGGGCTTTGGCCCAACAGAGGCCCGACTCCAACGGCCTACTTACTGACGGAGTACTCAGGATTGGCCCAGGACAAAAAGTACCATGGGACCATTTCCCACAAATTCAATGGGAGGCTAGCTTCCCCAGTTTCTGTCGAGTAAACGATGCTTTTATTTACTACCACTTGCTCACACCCACCCAGGATGCCGGATACCGCCTGTCCACTAAGGCGATGAAGTTGGTTAGTAGTTATGGGCACTACTATATCCAATTCCAGCAGCATACATACATTAGGGTCGCCGGCTTCTCCGGGAAACCCTACTTGTTGCCCAAGCATTGTGGGGACAAGATCGTGTTGCTGGAATATTGCAGACAAATGCTGGAATTGCACACCTTCTTTGGCCTCAAGAAGGTCCCTAATATTTCCTTCCCAATCACTTGTGGGAACTACACCTATAGTCTAGCCGCCGCAAGGGAGGCAGACAACGAGCTGAAAAGTTATAACTTGCAGGAGTTCTATTTGGCACGGAGAAATTTTGATCCGCATGGTAGAATTGCAATGGCAATGCCCCGGGCTTCAGAGCCCCATCAAATACACATGGAGGACTTCTGGGCAGATTGCCAAGATGATGTGGATGTGTGAAGCCAGCATTACATTAGAATGACAGCCGGAATGATGCAGGAATTGAAGCTCTGGAGATTCCCTCCGGGCTTTTCTGACGCCGCCCCCACCATAGATCCCCAGTACAAAGAAAAGGGGATTGACAAAATGGCACTACCGGCAATGAATTGGGCCACCCAGAAGGGGCCCATAATTGAAGACTTCACCCTGGAAGTAGTGGAGTGAAGCCACGCCTACTTCAAGAAAGCGTGCCCCGGGAGTACTCGCCGGGCAGCCCAGCCGGCACCAGGACCAACTCCACCGCCGGTACCAAGATTGACCCCGGGGGCCAGGACTTCTTCACAAGGTGTAGATAAAGGAAAAGGAATTGCTATAACCCCCTCTGCGCAGGAAGTCCCCATATAGGAGCAGATCAAGCAATGTGTGGCAGCCTCCCAGCAAATGAGGGAACAGTTAATAATGAGGCTTGCCACTCCCCCGCTAATGGCCAGACCAATTCATCCTCCTTCCTCCCCATCGCTGGAAGCCTTGATGGTCAAGGCAACAGGGGTGGATCTTATGGAGGTAGCAGCAATAGCCGATGCGGGGTCACCTCTGATCACCCGGAGGAAGAGAAAGCACATCAAACAGCGTAAGGCATAACCAGCGCCAAGGCCTTCCCTCCCCAAAGAAGTAGAAATCCTTTCTTCCAGTTCCCCAGAATCGGAGAAAGAAGCAGAGAAGGCAGACATCCCAGCCAGTCCCCCTTCGGAAGAAGAATTTGACTTATTTGCAGCCGATGAGTTCAGAAATCTGCAAGGGGATGACACACAAGCGAAGACGAAAGTCCCGGAGAAAGAGAAAGAGGCTGTGGATCCAGAAGACCTGGAACAAAAGGCTGCAGAACAAGAAGAGCAGCAGACAGAAGAAAAGAGGCCAGAACCAGAGATTGTTTTTGGGGCTCAAGCAGCGCAAGGTCCGGGAGTGGACCAACAACTACCAAGTGAACAGATGGAATCCGCTGGGGAACCCGGACCCAGACCTTCGGGATCAACCGTAACCCCAGCCGCCGCGTTCCCAAGGCCACTCCTGGGGGCAACCTTCGGGCAGGTTATCACAGCGGCCCAAACTCTGAATCTCGGCCTGATACCTCCCGTACTGTCAACAGATGAGGAAGAAGAAGAAGAGTAGCATGAAGAGAAAATTCTCGAGGAAGCCGACCAGGGTCCAGACCCATCAATTAACATCCGGGACCAGGATGAGGAGATAGAAATTGAAAAGAATGTTGCTGCAGAAGAGGTTCCGGCAGGGAGAGGAACAGATGAGATGTATGTTGAAAAGGAGCAGCCGCCACCGGACACTGGGAGAAAATCTAAAGAAAAAACTCTGGCAGGAAGGCCACCTCTCCCACCTCCATGGCTGGTGGAAAATAGGAAAAGAAAATCCCAATCCGCTCCGGCGATCCTTCTCTCCCTGGCCGAAATGATGGCCTTAGCTCAGGCCCCGCCAAAAATAAAGAAAGCCCAGACAGTTCATACTCTTTGAACTAGGCCGGGCGGAGAAGCAATTGCAGTAGTGGCAATGCCTCCCCCAGACGCTGATGAAGTGACCGCAGACCCCGCAGATTACAACATCGCAGAGGTATCCCTGGGTAAAAGAGGAAAGCAAGGCAAAGTAGACTTTCTTAAGGAGGCAGCGAGGGCAGTTGAAGCTCGATATGAAAAAGAGGCCCAGAGGCTCAAAGCTGAGAAAGAAAAGAATGCAAACCTTATGGGGTTGCTTACTGAGCTAGCCCGACCCCTCAATGCCGC
The DNA here is from genome assembly GCA_018584345.1 of Thuja plicata. Taxonomy (NCBI): domain Eukaryota; kingdom Viridiplantae; phylum Streptophyta; class Pinopsida; order Cupressales; family Cupressaceae; genus Thuja; species Thuja plicata. The sequence goes on along the minus strand of MU223045.1, from coordinate 1,297,951 downwards.
CCCTCCAAAGACCTCCACATCGAAGGAATTACCGCAGAGCGACATAGACTCCCTGCGAGTAATGAAAAAGAAGGCCCAGGCTGTAGATGAATGGGTCACTCTACAGATAGGAAACACCCGACGTTTCCTGGTGTCTACTCTCCCTGATCTATATACGGCCCGACAGGTTATTCATCAGGCAGAGGCACTGATTGAGCAATGGGAGAGTGACGCCGAGAATTACCAGGCATGGAAAGCAGAGCTCAAAGAGCTCCTCACCCTGGGGGAAGACATAATTTCTGAATCCAAAATTCTGGGTGAGGAATCATTTGATTTCGTAAGGGCTCAGCACTCCAGAATGGACCTCACATTGGAGGTAACCAAGCAACTGGTAGAGTCCTTACAGGAAAAGGTAAACACAGTGAATTATTCTTCTAATTTATATAAGTCATTTGTAATAAAAGCTTCCGGGGTTGATCCCCATAGTAAAGATACTTATACCCCCGAGGAGTCAGTTTTGGGGAATTTTGATGAAATGATGGCATCTTGGTATCAATCCCCGGAGGGGATAGATGGGGCCCAAATGACAAAACTTACTGAAATGGTGCTTAAAGGCCATGACACCACAAGGATGGCAGATGAGTTCATAAATAATATTCCAGACCTGGGGGAACTAGTTGATGTGGCCAGGCACAGAAGGGCCAGCCTAAAAAAGATTGACGAGGATGGTATTTTCCACCTCCTTCAGGCCTTCAACAATAATAAGTAGCCTTGAGCGTTCTCTGGGAAGCGGGGAAACTTAAGCATTAAGTATTCTTTATTCTTTTAGGGATGAAAGTTCCCGGATCCCAGAGTTTCGGATCCAAAATTTTGTATTCTTTAAAGGTGATTTGTGTCTCGGTCCCCGAGGCCGACCGGTCACTTTCAGAGGCGGTTAATAAAGACTGTCAGAGGGTAGTTGACCACATCAAGAGGCATTGGCTCGGTACTAGGTTTTTGACAGGGTGGTCTTCTCAAGGTGCCATTCGAGGGTACACCTGGCACATTGGGGACAGGGCGCCGCATTTCCCATTTATGAGGCATGTAGCCTTGGTCCTTGAGGGGCCTACTTTCTTCTTTTCTCCCCTCTGGATCTCTCCTTGAGACCGATTCTTCGGATGTATATTCTTATCTTATTCTTCTGACATGACAAACCTATTCCGTCTCCAGGTCTTTTGTAGGGTGGCACAGGTAGTACCGACCCCCAGATATTGTATTTTATTAAAGCACAATGAAATAGGGTTAGGGTTAGAAAGTTGTATAAATAGGCAAATCAACCCATTTCCAAGGGTCGGAAAAATTGATGATTTTGTTGTCCATAAGAAATAGAAAAAGTAATTCCTAAGTTTAAGTTGCAGAGCTCAATGCTCCATTGTTCTGTTCTTAATAGTTAGATGCTCCCTTGGAGCAACCATTGTATCACGCACCAGTGCCTACTAGACTAAATATTAATGAAGGAGGGATTCTTGGCAATGATTTTCTTAGCGCCCCTGCCCCTGAGTTAAATGGTATTTCATGTTTTAATGTTCTGTATGTCCTTCGCTCTGATATGTTAAAGTAGATTAACGACCTCTTTATTTCCGCTACTGATAAAATGCTAACTGATGGTTGTGTATTTCTTCGGTATTTACTGTAGTCTTTCAGAGTATTGTTGATGTTCCGGACATTTCAGCATGACTGTAGTTAGATAAACATTTCTAACCCTGCAGGATCTTTTTCGTTTTATTTTCTAAGTGTAGAATGCTCTGGGAAACCCTTATTGTACTGAATCTCCAGAGGAATGAGTTGAAGTAACTAGCTATCCCCCTCGAAAACAGTCACCTCTCCCAACCGAGCCCCGCACCGTCGTGACTCGACACCCAGGTGCTTGAAGACCCGGAGGATTCATTTCCCCCGGACAACCTTTACAGGTGGAGTTGGCCAATTTCCCCGAAACCCGGTGACAACTTATGACTGTTGGCAGACCCGGTCAGCAAAACCCCTTCAACAGTACCCTCTATGCAAGTTGATCTCATTTGATTTAGAGAAAAAATATTTCATAAAATAACTTAATATTCTTCATCTAACAATCCAAACTATATTGATGATAATAAAATTTTAAATTATGGGAGAATGTTATATTTATGTTGTTGACAATATGTGCTATATGCTGCCATTGGTGTTAAAATAGCATTGATGTCATACTTGTATAGAGAAGAGAGGGATTGATATAGTTGAATAAGTTGAGAAATAGTTTGGAGACCAACATAATTGAGATAGATGGAGTGACATATATGGAGACATGGGATCAACATTATTGATGATTATCAAGATGGTCTAATAATAGTAGATGTATTCATGACACAAGATGATAGAAATAAATTCTAAATGCATGGTATGTACATGGTAACACATGTAATTGCACATTTCTTATACTCTGGATGAGGAGTGTGACTGCATTGATTGGTTTCTACACACTTAATGGAGTTACATGAATGAAACTTGAGTCCCTAATCATACTTGTGCGTTTGAGAAAACATTCCTAGGCTTAAACTACATATTCTCCTAAGTCAACAAATCTATACTTGGGTGTACATTCTTCCACATCAAGCAAGATTTAGTCTTGAAAATTTTGAGTTAAGGTTGTTAGTAATGAAGGAGCTTATTTCTATGCTTTCATGTCATTAATATTTATATAGTGAGAGATATAAATGATTATTCTTTGTATTGTACTATAGAGTTATGTGCCTTAAAATTCTACTAAAATTATTTGCATTCCTATAGATGGATGGATTTTGTTGTGTGGACTCAAAGCTATGATTATAAAGGAACAAGGGTTCTTCTCTATTAGTTTTAGATGATCTAGTATATTGAATTACAATATTTGATATTTTGAAGTGTCATAGTTTGTTTAGAATTGTTTTTTCTCATCGTTTTAGTTGGTTTTTCTACTTGCGCCAACACATAATTATCAAATACTTCAGGAGATGGTCATGAGGATTCTATGTATACTCTAAATTTATTATATCTTGGTGCACATCATGTTTTTAGTCTCTTCCTAGTGGCATAGAGGTATACAATTGGTAACTTTGTGAGTGTTATTGTTGCTTGGGTCGATAGTCTTGTTTCCTTCATTTGTAAATTATTCATGACCTATTATATTTTCCTTGGAGTACTTATAATGATTTTTTTGGGGGGTTGGTTATAATTTGGTTTGATCCACATCTCATTGCACTTCATGGTACTGATGAACCATAACTAATTGAATGTTTGAAGATGTTAAGTTGATCACCGAAATGCATAAATATAATGCAAGATATTACATCAGTTAATGGATTGTATTGTCATTGATGTCAACTTGATATAATCTGATTGGTTATATACAAAGTGTCAAAGACTTTAGAGAATCAGAGAGATAAAGATTATGCTTTCATTAATGCATACAATATCAACATTCACAAAGTGACAACTGACACTGATAGACAAGTGCACACTGACAAAGAGAGAAACCCAAAAGTAAAAGTCACAGTGTTTCCCAAGCAAGAAACCTAAAAAGAATTAACGATGATCAGAATAAAAATAATTACCAAGGAGAAGAACTTCACAGTGATGCTTGATGGACAGACAACCCTGACGGAGATGCCCGAGGAGAACTGAAGTGTTTACCGAAGCTAACAAGAGTTAAAACACCGAAAGGAACTGAAGTTCAGAAATGACAAAAAACTTAGCTGGAAAGAGCTAAATATAGAGTCAACTAGTTGTTAACATTGTTTTCATCGACAAGTTAAAGCTAGAGATAAGTAAAATATTTAAAGCAGTTTTATTATAGTTGGAAAGAAGATATCTACGAGATATAATAGGAGTAAAGCTTTAAAGAAAGATTGGTTAAGAACAAGAAAGTCAAGAAAAGAGAAATGGTGATATTAAAGAGACAATCTAATTGATTATGAATTAGGGGAGTGAATAGAGAAAGAGGAAGCTGGAGATAAATTGATGAAGAACAACATCATACAGTCCTGATCAATCAAGCTAATGAAAGAGCTAAATATTTCTGCAGACACTAAGAAACAGAGAAGCACAACATCACCAAGCAGAAAGAAGTGGAGAAAAGGTATTGAAAATACACATTGATTAGAAAGGTATTGTGAGATTACAATAGATCTGAAAATCTAAAAAGTATAATTGTATATGTGAACAGATCATTTATTGTTTCATTTTAACCATTGATTTAGAAATTCTCTTAACCGAGAAAGAATTAACAATCCTTTCGATATTGAGATACATCCCAAGGAGTATCAAAAAGTTTGATCATGAAGATAGCATGAGATGCCATATACCATTTGAAAAATCAGGGTTTGGTCATCAAAGGTAGCATAGAGATGCCAAATATCAAGTGACAAACTATTTTATTTAAATCCTCTAAAAAGGTCACACCTAATAGTGTGTTTGTAACCTTTAACAGGGTTGGCTCTTCACCGAGCTCACTTCAGAAGAGTGATAATTTTGGGTTACCAGTCCCAAGTGGTTTTTCGCTTAACAGGGTTTACACGTTAAAAATCCATGTGTCATTATGTTTATGAGTCATTACTTTAGTGTTTTTCATTACACATAACTAATTATGGATTGATCGGTATACACTAAGCAATTTACTATTTTTTGGTAAATGAAAGACTGCTAATCAGTAAACAGTAAGAATAAGGTTTAACTATGAACTCTGAGTAGTTGTTATTTGTTAAGATTGTTTGAAGTCATTCATCTTGTAGGACTGAAGATAACCAGAGGTTTAATATTGTGGTACTATGTTTTTGGGTTGATTTATTGGAATATTTTTGAGGCCATTGATTCGCCCCCCCCCCTCTCAGTTATTCTAACAATTGGTATCAGAGCTTGTGTGCCTAGAAAGGGAGTTTAACAGCTCAAGAAAAAGATCACAAGATGAACAAACGAGATGTGCCCAAGTTGAATAAAGACAACTTTGCATCATGGAAAAGAAGAATAAGACTCTACATATAAGGTATTGGTAATGATGTTACTCAACACCTAGATACTAAATATGTGTTTCCTACATGACCTCACACACTTGAGAAATTGAGAGAAAATCATGAGCATAATTGCATGATTATAGAACTTGCTTCCTCACTCTCCAATGTTGAGTTTGAAGATGACAAAACCTACACCTTTGCAAAGAAAATGTGGGATAAATTGAAGCTGGTACATATAGGAGATGCTAATGTACTAAGAGCCAAGGCAGAAATCCTAAGAGGGAGGTTTGATGACCTAAGGATGAAAGAAGGAGGAAATATCACTCAGTTTGGTGCAGAATCAAAGAGGTAGTCAATGCTATCTAAGGAGTTGGACATGTAATTGAAGAAGAGACAGTGGTAAGTAAAATCCTAAGAACCTTACTGCCTGTATATGCTATTAGAGTATCTACTATACAAGAAATGAGAGCATTTGAAAAAAATAATGTTACTCTAGATAGTTTGATTAGTAGAATGATTTCATTTGAGATGAATAAATTTGATAATAGTGTCTTACCATCTATAGAGTACATTCAAATATTCTTTGAAAATAAGTAGGTCAAGTCATAAACACACTATGAGGAATGATAGTGATGACCAAGGACTTGATGAGATTGAAGCACTAATGGAAAGAAGATTGTAGAGAGGCAAAGGTAGGTATAAAGGTAAATTACCACGTATGTTTTAATTGTAAAGAGGTTGGACACTTTGCTGCAAGGTGTCCTAACAGAAGAAAACATGATAGAGGTAATGATAGATCATATGAAAAGAAGTTTGAATGAGGTGATAACAGAGATTACCGAAGCAACCAACAATCTAATAGAAGAGATACCTAAGACTACAATGACAAAGGGAAGAAATCTTGTTACCTAGCCAAGAACAGAGTTGGAGACACTGACACCGAATCTGATGAAGACATTGAGATGGTATTTGTAGCCACGAAGGATGATTCGGACAAAGAAGAAGAAAGGTATGTAGAAACTACACTCATATCTAAGGTTAGTAAGAATGATGTCTAGATTATAGATAGTGGCTGCATTCACCACATGACCGGTGATAAACAAAAGTTTCAAACTTTTGAGTACTATAATAGTGGATCAGTAAGAATGGGTAATGACACACCTTGTCCAATTGAAGGTAAAGGAACCATAATGTTGAATAACCTGATCAAATGATTATTGGGTAAAAGGACTTAATTATAATGTATTAAGTATTTCACAACTGAATAACATAGGTCACCGAGTAGCATTTGAAAATAAGAAGGCAAAGATCTTCAATGAATCAGAAGGTTGATCGAAACTGGTGAATAGACAAAAGGTAACCTTTTCTATCTTGATGACATTAACACCACTTGTTTGATGGCTAGAAACGGAGACATATGGTTGTGGCATAAGAGATTATGTCATGTGAATTTTGAAAACATGATAAAGATAAGAAACCAAAGAAAAGTAAGAGGCTTATCAAGCATGTCAAAGCCTGAGCATATCATGTTCAAGAATTGTTAATAAGGTAAGATTAAAAAGTCTAGTTTCAAGAGTAAAGCCCATACACCTAATGTTATTCTATAATTAGTCCATACTTATCTATGTGGACCCATGAGGACAAAGAGTTACTATGGTGATAGTTATTTCATTCTCTTTGTAGATCATTATTCTAGAATGATGACAATTACATTCTTAAAATATAAATCAGAAGCATTCAAGATGTTTAAATAGTATATGGCTATGGTAGAAAAACAAAGTGGTAAGGAATTGAAATGATTAAGATCATTTAGAGGAGGGGAATTTATTTCAGATGAATTCACTAACTATTGCAATGAGCATGGAATTAAAATACAGGTTTCTGCACCATGAACAACACAACAAAATGGAATTGCTGAAAGAAGAAATAGAACACTGATGATTGAGAAAAGCATCACTCAAACATTCTGGAGGGTAGCTGTCAGTATTTTTGTCTACACATTGAACATAGTATAATTGAAAAAGGACACAAAGAAGACACCCTTTGAGATTTGGTATGGTTACACACCCAATGTAAGTTACTTCAGAATTTTTGGTAGTTAATGATATATTTTGAAAGATGAAAGAAATGGAAAGCTTGACTCAAAAGTGATGAAGGTGTCTTTCTAGGGTATTCCACCAAAAGAAAGGCTTATAAATGTCTTAACAAGTCCTCTAACAAGATCATTGAAAGTGCAAATGTAAGAATAGATGACTTTGCAAAGAAGAATGATAGGAAAGAAAAAAAGAACCAGAAGATTACAATAGGTTTGCTTACATTGAAGAACCTAAAACTCTACCCGAGCAATAGTGTATCGCTCCCGAGCAACAGAATATTGTGCCCGAGCATCAGGCTCAAATTACTGAAAATTAGGAAAATACTCAAGATGATGTTATGAGAGATGATAATCAGAATGGTGGACAACGAGCTAAACCAAAACTTTCCAAGTATGTCAGAAGACATCATCCACAAAATCAGATCATAGGAGACAAGAAGTCTAGAATGAGAACAAGAAGTAAGTCACTAAACACTAGATGTTTACTTTGTGATTTTGAGCCTAAATCTGTTAATACTGCACTTGAAAATGAAGAATGGGTCAGTGCTACGAATGAAGAGATAGAACAGATTGAGAAGAATAGTATATGTACATTAGTACCAAGACCAGATGACAAGAATGTCATCGGTACCAAATGTATATTCAGAAACAAGTTGAATGAGAATGTAGAAGTCACAAGGAATACAACAAAATTAGTATGCAAGGGGTATGCACAAGAAGAAGGTATTGATAATGGAGAAAAATTTGCACCCGTTTCTAGACTAGAAGGAGTAAGAATTTTACTTTCTTATGCTACATTCAAAGGATTCAAGGTATACCAGATGGATGTCAAACCTGCATTCCTAAATGGAATACTAGAAGAAGAGGTATACATTAAACAACCAGAAGGGTTTGTTGATCCAGACAAGAGAAACATGGTATGTAGACTACATAAATCCTTGGATGGATTGAAACAAGCACCTAGAGCCTAGTATGAAAGACTTCACTCCTATCTCATAAGCATTGAATTTGTAAGAACAAGTGAAAACAATAATCTGTACTTAAAAGAAGATACCAATGGTAATATTCTGATTGCTAAAATATTTGTTGATGATATCATATTGTGGGGTAATGAAAAGTTATGTAAATCCTTTGCTAATGAAATGAGAAAAGAGTTTGAAATGTCTATGTTTGGGGAGATCAAATTCTTTCTTGGTCTATAGATTCTTCAACAAGATGCAGACATATATATCACACAGTCCAAATACATTAAGGAAGTGTTGAAGATATTCAAGATGGAAGATTCCAAACCAGTTGGAACACGTATGGCAACTGGATGTAAGCTAAAAAAAGAAGACAATTCAAATGAGGTAAATCAGACCTTATATAGATCAATGATTGGAAAAATAATATATATTGTTCATACTAGACTAGATATAGCACATGTAGTTGGAATAGTTGCAAGATTCTCTGCTAATCCCAAAGAATCACACATGAATGTTGTCAAGAGAATTCTAAGATATCTAAAGAACATCGAGGACTATGGCTTATGGTATAAAAGAGAAGGAAAATTTGAGCTTCAAGTCTATACAAATGTTGATTGGACTGGAAACCTAGATGATCAAAAGAGCACAACTAGAGGAGAACTCTTCATGGGTGACATACTTATCACATGGATCAGAAAGAAGCAAGGATGGATCTCACAGTCTATTGCAGAAGTAGAATATGTGGTTGTTACTGCAAACTGCTCAAATATTACATGGATCAAACAATTATTGAAAGGTATGAATATGAATATTATTGAACCAGTGATTATCTATGGTGATAATACCAGTTCAATTAACATTGCTAAGAATCCAGTCATGCATGCTAAGACTAAGCATATAGAAATCAAGTATCATTACTTAAGAGAACAAGTGCAAGGAAAAGAAGTGATACTAGAATATGTTCAATCCAAGGAACAATTAGCTGATATATTTACCAAGCCATTACCAAAAGATACATTTGAGTACCTGAGACAAAGACTAGGGGTCCAACCCTTGTCTATCGGTCAATAAGATGACTAGGATATTGCATCAGCCTATACACAAACCAGAAGATCATTCATGATGATACAATCAAGAAAAATGGACTGCAAAGATACATCTATACACAAAAAGGTACAAATCTGCACCGAACACCAGAGATAATTTTGGCTAATACAGAGTTGTATTGTTGATGGATAGGGAAATTCAAGGAGTATATTATAAAAAGGATGGAAGAATTGTTTGGCATTGTTGTCAAAGGGAGATAGATTATATCAGTATCCACTCATTATCCATGGAGAGACATTCCTCAGAATTCAAAGGGAGAGTTAATCATTATCCAAAGGGAGAGATTACATATGAAATATCCATCAAAGGGAGAGAACTAACATGAGGGAGAAAATATATACTAAAGGAGAGATTATTGTCAAAGGAAAAAGAGATGCTCAAGGAGAGGAATAGTCAAGGTAGAGCACATATCAAAAATAGAATTAGAAGCTGATACATCTATCCAATAAAGGGATTAAAGATTGAAAAAGACACTCTGTATCAAATAAATCTAAGCTATATGAGCTTACCAAGAGCCAGACATTTGTATTGGTTATAGAACAAAAAGAGTTGGGAGAGATTGATGAAATACACTTGATATATTTTATATTGTATTAGTAATAATATAGTGTGATAATGTAGTGTGTTTCCATCAATGCCAAAGAGAGAGATTGATGAACCATAACTAATTGAATGTTTGAAGATGTTAAGTTGATCACCGAAATGTAGAAAGATAATGCAAGACATTAAATCAGTTAATGGATTGTATTGTCATTGATGTCAACTTGATATAATCTGATTGGTTATATACAAAGTGTCAAATACTTGAGAGAATTAGAGAGATAAAGACTATGCTTTTAGTAATGCATAAAAGATCAACATTCACAAAGTGACAAGAGACACCGACAGACAAGTGCACACCGATGGAAAGAGAAACCCGAAAGTAAAAGTCATAGTGTTTCTCGAGAAAGAAACCTGAAAAGCATTACCGATGAGAATAATCACAAGCATTACAGTTCTGTCCGACGAACAAACAACCACAACGGAGATGCTTGAGAAGAACTAAAGTGTTGACCGAAGCTAACAAGAGTTAAAACACCGAAAGGAACTAAAGTTCAGAAATGAAAAAAATACTTAGCTGGCAAGATATAAAGATAGAGTCAACTGGTTGTTAACATTGTTTTCATCGACAAGTTAAAGCCTAAGATAAGTAAAAGATTTAAATAAATTTTATTATAGTTGGCAAGAAGATATCTATGAGATAAAACAAGAGTAAAGCTTTAAAGAAAGATTGGATAATATTGTGGATCACGCTAAGAACAAGAAAGTCAAGAACAGAGAAATGGTGATATCATTTCTATAAAGAGACATTCTAATTCATTATGAATTAGGAGAGTGAATAGAGAATGAGGATGCTGGAGAGAAATTGATGAAGAACAAATTCATACAGTCCTGATCAATCAAGCTAAGGAAAGAGCTAAAGATTTATGCATACACCAAGCAATAGAGAAGCATAGCATCACCGAGAAGAAAGGAGTGGAGAAAAGGTATTGAAAAGACACATTGATCAGAAAGGTATTATGAGCTTACAATAGATCTGGAAATCTGCAAAGTATAGTTGTATATGTGAACAAATCATTTACTATTTTAGTTTAACCATTAATTTAGAAAGTCTCTTAACCGAGCAGGACTTAACAATCCTTTCTATATTGAGATACATCCCAATGAGTATCAAAAAGTTTGAACATGAAGATAGCATGAGATGCCAGATACCATTTGACAAACCAGGGTTTGGTCATAAAAGGTAGCATAGAGATGCCATATATCAAGTGAAAAACTATTCTATTTAAATCCTCTAACAAGGTCACACCTAACAGTGTGTTTGTAACCTTTAACAATGTTGTCTCTTCACAGAGCTCACTTCAGAAGAGTGAAAATTTTGGGTTATCAGTCCCAAGTGGTTTTTCCCTTAACAGGGTTTCCACGTTAAAAATACATTTGTCATTATGTTTGTGAGTCATTACTTTAGTGTTTTTCATTACACAACAAATTCTGGATTGATCTGTATATACTAAGCAATTTACTATTTTTCAGTAAATGAAAGACTGTTAATCCGTAAACAGTAAGAATAAGGTTTAACAGTGAACTCCGAGCAGTAGTTATTTGTTAAGATTTTTTGAAGGCATTCATCTTGTAGTACTGAAGATAGCTAGAAGTTTAATATTGTGGTACTAATTTTATGGGTTGATTTATTGGAATATTTTTGAGGCCAATGATTCACCCCCCCTCTCAGTTATTCTAACATAGACAAGTTTGGAACTAGAAGAAGAAATTCAGAAAGCCTAATAGGTCAAACAATCTACTCCAACTAGGTACTCTCAATCTTTCAATGGTAATTTCTAAATTATTGTAAGAAGGTTGGGAATTAGGTTTTTGATTGCAGGAGTAAGAATTCATTTAGGACTCTAAGAAAAAATACAATGAATTCTCAACCATTTCATGGTTAATTATATGCTTGTAATAAATATAGACATAAGGCTAATGACTTTGGAAGTAAGATGATGAATAGTTACATTAGTAAGAATAATGCTATGAAATATTATTCTTTATATGGTTTCTTCTACACCTATTATAATTTTGGTCATAGGGATAGTTATAGTAGATCCAATATAAGGACAAGTGGTTATGCTCTGCAACATGGTATTACTTACTAATTGTAATAAAGCATGACACATTGGAAGATTTTGTAAAGAAAAAACTATGAGACCTTATACCCCACAAAATAAGAATATTGATCACAAAAAGGAGATGAAAATATATGGAGAAATAAGTTAGAAAAGGATGATGAAGTGAAGGATGAATCTTTACCTTTTCTTGGTGTAGATGAATCCTCCAATAACTAAAAGAAAGTTCTGGTTTTGGAGGATTTGTAATTACAAACCTTTAAACCCTTGTAAGGCATACTAGATGAAATATTCAACATACTAGTTAATGGCGACACCTTATTCAAAAGACATGATATCATGAATTCTTTTCAAAATTTTAGAGCAAAATTCTAGCTTGTAGAAGATTGTTGAAGGATGTAAGATTATTGTGATGATACAAAGGTTCTAGATAGATTATTCATCTTTGACAATTAATGGTGCATTGCATGCAAAATGTTAGGGAAATTATTGATTACTTATACATAATTTTCACTATCTAATATCACTTGTAATTCAAGAGTTAAGAATGGAGCTAAGAAGAAGAGAGAGAGAGAGAGTTGAAGATTTATACTATCCATTTGAAATCCTAGCAACATAATCTGATCCAAACCCCATCTTTCCAAAAAATTCAAGATGACCGCTCCTTAGGTTTTCAATGTTGCTAAGAAGACAAGGCCTAAGTTCAAGAAAAAACCCTACATATCAAAGTTAAATAATCAAATAATCAAGAAATTAAATGAAATCAAGGAATTCATTCCATTTCAATTTGACTCAACTTTTTATAAATATGAATTTGTAACATAGTTTAAGTAACCATGTAATAATGAATAAGAAAATGAAATACATCCATACACCTTTCAAAAGGGTATTCCATGAACAAAAATAAAAGAATTATAAATTGTAACTTGTTTAATTCTTATCCATCTATATTGAATTCTTTTATATAGTTTAATTATTTATGCATACACTATAATTCAAACAAATCATCATTTGGAAGTTATTCATTAAAATCAAACCTCCAAAGTTTGGATCATTTGTTCATAATACATCACATGACTACTCAATAATCATCATAAATAGGTATTCTAAAACTAAAAATAATATTGATATGAGTGGGGGAGAGCACATTTTTTGGGTAAGTGCACCACAATGGTGTGCAAAAAAGAGGGTATAAGTGGCTACTTTTTTTCTTAAATCAGGTAAACCAGAACTTGGAAGAGAAAATTAAGAGTCTTGCACTGAAAATTATAAGATTGAAAAGAACTCAAAGTGTAGTACTATGAATCTAGTTTCTAAACTACTAAAGTTTTTAAAAAATGGATAAGATTAAGAGGGTCAAATCCTTTGTGCACAAAAAACTATTCCTAACTTTTTTTAAAAACATAACATAGTGTCAGACGTGGACATAAAAAAATCATAGTTAGATTTAGTATTTTGAAAAATACTTTGGTAGAAAGATAGTTAAGATTGAGAGCTAGAAGTTGTCTATTTTTTGTTGATTATTTTTTTAATGATTTTTCGAAGTGGGTACATCTGGAAAGTCAGGTGCATGTTCATGCGTGAAACATAACTTGCATCAAAATAATAAAAAAATATAATTTTTGTTTTTTTAATGTATAAATAATCAAGTTCACAACAATAATATATATATATTTTTTAATTTGGTCAAGTAGATCAAAACTTATTAAAGAAATGGTACATGTATGTCTCTAAGAACTATGGAGACAGTGATAAAAATTAAAATTCAATATGTGAATGTTGTCCAAAATTAGAAAAAATTATATAGTTAGAAAGCTCAAAAGATGTGAGAAATTATGATGGTAATTTTACAAATACCAATTGATGACATGTAAACCTGATGACGAGGAACTTTAGAAACTAGTTTGGAAGAACAAAAGATGTGAAAAAGGAGGGAAATGGAGGGAAATGAAGCTCTCAAGCCTCAGCCTTGTTATCCAACCCTATTACCTAGGAATAACATGATCGGGTTTTTAATTTTTACAAATACGATTGGTTTTTTAATGTTAAAAAATCCGTTTACATTTTTAAATGTTTACAAACCTGAGTCGGGATTTTAAATATTGAAACATAAAGTCATACACATATATGGGTATATATATGTAAATTTAATATGTGTAGAAATATATATA
>MU223045.1:1256232-1281020 GCA_018584345.1 Thuja plicata | reverse complement strand
CCTCTCCCCCCTTCTCTCACTCTATCTCTCATATCTCTCTCCCCCTTATTATCTTCTTTCTCACTCTCTCCCCTCTATCCTCCTCTCAACATCCCATCCCTTCCTCCCTCTCACCATATCCATCACCTCTCTATCTTCTCTCATGTTTCTTCCCCCTCTCTCTATCTCTTCCCCCCTAATTCTTGATACTTAGGAAACCTTTAGATATCCTAAGATTCATTAACCTATCCTAAGACCCCTTATGATCATTTATGACACCTATGACCCTTTAAGATATCCCAGGACAACTTAGGACTAGTTATGAAACCTAGATCCCCTTAAGACATCTTGGGACACATTAGTGTATCCTAGGACCCCTTAGGACCTCCTAAGACACATAGGACCCCTTGGCACCCCTTAAGACTCCTAAAAACCATTAATGTATCCTAAGACACATTAATACATGTATCGGGAGACCTCAGGATACCTTAAGACATCTAGGACCTCTTAAGACATCCTTGGACCCAGTAGTGTATCCTAGGACCCCTTAGGAACTTTTAAGACACACAAGACTCCTCAACACACCTAAATACTCCTACAAACCATTAATGTATCCTAGAACCCCTAAGAACCCATTAATGTATCCTAGAACACATTAATATATGTACAAGGAAACCTTAGTATGCCTTAAGACATCTAGGACTGCTTAAGACATCCTAGGACCCATTAATGTATCTTAGGCCCCTTGAGGACCATTTACAACATCCTAGTACTCATTAGTGTATCCTTGGACCCCTTAGGGCCTCTTAAGACACCTAGGACCCCTTAGAACCCCTTAAGACTCTTACAAACCATTAATGCATCATAATACCTCTTAAGACCCATTAATGTATCCTAAGACCCATTAATGTATCTTAGGATTCATTACTACATGTACGAGGAGACCTTAGGATCCATTAAGACATCTAGGACCCCTTAAGACATCCTAAGACCCATTAGTATATTTTGGACCCCTTTAGGACCACTTAAGACATCCTAGGACCCATTAGTGTATCCTTGGACCCCTTAAGACCTCTTAAGAAACCTAGGACCCCTTATCACCCCTTAAGACTCCTACGAGCCATTAATGTATCCTAGCCTTATGACCCATTAATGTATTCCAAAACCCATTAATGTATCCTAAGATGCTTTAATACATGCATGTGGATATCTTAGGATCCCTTGAGACATATAGGACCCCTTAAGAAATCCTAAGACCCATTAATATATCTTATACCCCTTTAATATCACTTAAGACATCATAGGACCCATTAGTGTATCCTAGGACCCCTTGGGACCTCTTAAGACACCTAGGAACCCTTAACACCCCTTAAGACTCCCACAAACCATTAATGTATCCTAGAACCCCTTAGGACCCACTAATGTATCCCAAAACACATTAATGTATCCTAGGATGTATTTATACATGTATGAGGAGACCTTAGGATCCCTTAAGAGATCTAGGACCCCTTAAGACATCCTAAGAGCCATTAATGTATCTAACACCCCTTTAGGAACTCTCAAGACATCACATGACCCATTAGTGCATCCTAGAACCCCTTACACACAGGACCCCTTAGAACCTCTTAAGACCTCTGAAGACACATAGGATCCCTTAAAATCCATTAAGACTCATACGAACCATTAATGTATCCTAGGACACCTTAGGACCCATTAATGTATCCCAAAACCCATTAATGTATCCTAAGACACAATAATACATGTATGATGAGACCATAGGATCTCTTAAGACATCTAGGATCCCATAAAGACATCCTAGGACCCATTAATGTATCTTAGGACCCTTTAGAGATACCTATGACATCTAGGATCCCTTAAGATATCCTAGGACCCCTTTGAAAACTTAAGACACCTAGGACCTATTAATGTATCCTAGGACCCTTTAGGACCACTTAAGACACCTAGAACCCATTAAGAAATCCTAGGACATCTTAATATATCATGGGATTCCTTTTGACCCATCAATGTGTCCTATGACCCATTCACACCCATTAATGTATCTTAGGACCCCCTAGGACCCATTAATATATCTCACGACCCATTATTACATAGGAAGACCCATTCAGACCACTCAAGGATCCTATGATGTATCCTAGGACTGTATCCATCTCATCTCTCTCCCACCTAATTACCCCCTCTCATACTCTCTCACCTCCCTAATCTCACCATCCCATCCCTTCCCCCCTTCTGTGTGTGTGTGTGTGTGTGTGTGTTTGTTTGTTTGTCTTTAGGACTTATTTTAGGGAGAAATAATGTGAATGAGATTTATAAGATTAAAACCCATAAGAGTTTCATTTACTAAACCTTTAAGCTCGATAAATTTATTTGAATTTAAAGTAACCCGATCACGTTAGGGGTTTTTTTTGGTTTTTTTTGTGGGTGCCCACTTTTTTGTTCACCATCTTGGTGCACTTAACCTTTTATCACACAATAATACATGAGAGGCAAGTAATCCATAAACATAAAAACTTAAAAATGTACGACGATCATGTCATGTGAATTAAAGATCATAATGAAACATAACAATTTCATTATAAGATAAAGGAGGAAAAATGTATCATCCACATCCCCTTTACAAGGCATTTCACCATTGGAGCTACGATGACCTACATGTTTCATAAAGCAGAAAATGTTGAATCACCTTGTGATTGACATAGTCCAAATTTTGTAAAGCATGCAGTGGACATATAAACATCTCTCACATTAAAGGAAAATTAGTAGTTATAAATTTAGTCATCAAGAATTTAACAAATGAGTTGGAATGGGGAATTAAGTCTTATTTTGAACTTCATCATCAGATGTACATGTGAGATTGTAATAAGATTATGGATGACTATGAGCCAGTATGTAATTTTCATGCATGGTAGAAAAATAAGTAATTTATGATATTTAATTTATTTGAGTAAATAATAATCTCTCTTTTGTTCATGATATTTACACAATGTTGACACTAGGTTGCAGGAATGGATAGTCCTACCTCTAGACCCTCCTACTATGATTGTGGTGCAAGAGCACCTAGGTAAGGCTAGATGGTAACTTAGGGCTCCTTATGTGATTTTTGGCTTGTAGTGGTTTTAGCCAAAACATTAGTGAAATAATAGGACTAGAGGTTCCTAAAGTGTGGTGTGATAGTTTTGGAGGTCTCACTAGGTCATTTGGGACCTAAGTGTCTAGGATTGTCCAAGTTGTCAATATTGTCAATCATGGTGACAAAAGTTGCATTTTTGCATTTTTAGGGTCAAATTGGACAAGGGAGTGTTTGGGAGACCTATTTGATGTTTTAATTACCTTAAATAGGTTTTTGGTTGAGTTTCATGTGATAGTGACCAAGTTTGTATGCAACACCCAAAAGTTGTAAAAGTTGTCAATGTTGTCATTGACAACATTGACACCATTTTTTGCATGATTACATTTTCGAGAAAAGTGGTTTCTTAACTATCTGAAACCATTGAGACATGGATTTGGTCAACTATATGAGGCCTACCTTGACCTATGCAAAAGTTTGGATGACATTTTGGAAGAAGGGTAATTGAAGAGAGACAAGTTTTCTGAGCAATTTGGAGTTTTTCTTTGTTTGGAGTATTTTAATGGATTAGATTGCTTACTGTGATTTATGAATAAGTTAGAGTAGTTAATTTTGGAATTCTGTGTGGAAATAGAATAGTATTTTTAAGTGTTCTTATTTATTTTTGTAAATTATTTTGTTTTAAGCCTTGTCGCTAGTCTGAACCAGGAAGGCTATGCAAATGGAGTCATAGCTCATCTTTCCACTGTAGAAATTGTACGTGCTCTCGGAATGGGTAAGGTGACTCCTTGTAATATATGTGTGCAGAAGGAGGGGCCCTGGGAAGCTTGCCTTCCATTTTTTCAATGATGCCCTAGGCAAGTCTGTGATGCATGGCTAGGGACTACAGATCATCGCAAGTGAGTTATAGTGGTTTGAATGCATTGAATGCTTCAATTTGAGATTGTGGAGAGGTAGAGTGATGTTTTAAGAAGCCCAAAATACAAGGAGAAGATTCGGTGAAGATTTTTAAGTGCAAAGAAACCAAACCCCTATGCCAATAGTCATAATGTCTTCAAACCCTTAATTTCACGCATGATTATACCTCTCTGGTGTACAGACAGTTTGGGGAGTGGAGACCAGAAAAATCTTGAAGGGTTCCATAAAGGGTGTCTGAAAATGAGATTTTTTAAGGTACTTGTTTGGGAGTATTTGAATATTTAAGAAAAAATGTGATCAAATAGGCCTAATTGCTTGTAGCCCTATTTGGGTGTTCTTGAAGGCAATTCTTGAACTCGATTAGATTTTCATTACAAGAAGTGTGGGTAAACATTGTATTGGATCCAATTGACCTTATTTGAATCCTATCTCTCCATATTTGTATGATCTTGAACCTTATGGATCAGATAGTGAAGGAGGAGTGAAGAGACCTCCACGGGGCTTTATGAAGCATGTTGTATTTTCTTGATTGACAGACACAAGATAAATTAGAGGAGGTTCTTGAGAAGAGGATCCTTAGGGGTTAGGGTTAGAGAATATCCCTACTAGGCTAGAGAAGAGTCCTATTGAAGACCCTAGTTGAGACTAGGGTAGAGAGCAAGGCTTGTAGTTACATCAGAGTGGTATCATAGAAAGTTAAAGATATGGGAAAGTAGTGTATGTTTGTAGCTACTAGTGAATCAGTTGGAGAGTCAAGCATGGTGACTAATGTAGAGATAGCTAAAGAGGTGGATGAGAAAAAGGAGAAGAACAGAATCCTTGAAGAAGTCTTAGAAGGAATGAAGATAAGGCTAGAAGAAGTTGCTAATGCAGCTAGGAACAAAGATGTTGAAAGTAGTGATAGGGGTAAAAAGATTGTTGAGGAAAACATTATCCCTGAACCAGACCCTGTCTTGAATGAAGAACCCTTCCTAAAAGCCATAAAATCCCTAGGAGGGAATACCACTGGTTAATGGGAAGATGGACATTGAAGCAATGATGGATTGGATTGAAGGAATGAAGAACCATTTTGAGTACGAAGGTGTGATAGAGGCACATAAGCTTAAGGTGGCCAACTCAAGACTCAGAGGGTTAGCACTAACATGGTGGAAGTATCTTCAAGATGAGAGGATAAGAATGGGAAAGAATCCTATAGCCAATTGGAATGCCATGGTGACCAAGCTAAAAGAAAATTATTTTCCAGAGGACTTTGAAATCCAACTCCATAGGAAAAGGCAAAATCTGAAACAAAAAGACATGGATGTGGCCTCTTATACAAAGGAGTTTTAGAGATTGTGTCTTAGATCCAAACAAAAAGAAGAATAATTAATCAAGGTTGCAAGGTACTTGGGTGGATTGAAATGGAACATCTAAGAAGAGATTAGTTTATGGACATGAACCAAAGTTTAGAGGTTTCATAAACTGGCCCTAAAGGTGGAGGAAAAGAATAGGAAGAAAGGTGATTCTAACTTCAAAAATAGAGGTAGAGGAAGAGACCAATGGGGTCAAAGAGGAGGTTATCAAGGCAGAGGAAATGAACAAAGAACCCAAGGTGAAACCAAATTGACAGAGCATTACAATGAAATCACTCCAAGAGGGGGTTATACCAGAGGTAGGAGTAATCAAGGAGGCCCTAGCAGAGGAAGAGGAGGTAGAAGCAACTCATACTTTGTAAGTATGAAGTGTTACAACTGTGGTCAATTAGGCCACCCATCATATAGATGCCCTGAGAATCCTACTACATCAAATCATGACAAGAGAGTGATCTATGCTCATGAGGACACTCCAAGTGTCAAGGAACCTAAGATTGATCATCTAGATTCAGAGATGGGTGAAAATCTGATGTTTAGGAGGGTGTTGATAAGGCAAGCAGTCAAGGATGAACCCAAACATAGGAGGGTTTTGTTTAGGATAAGATGCAAGATCCTTGGAAAAGTTTGTAAGGTGATTATGGATTCAGGCTCCTCATATAACATCATATCAAATGAGACAATAGATAAAATAAAGCTAACCAAAGTACCCCATGCAAATCCATTCAAGGTGAAATGGCTCAATAAAGGTCAAAGTGTATTGGTGAATGAACAAACATGGGTTAAGTTTTTAATAGAAGGTTATAAGGACAAGTTGCTTTGTGACATCTTACCAATGGATGCTTCCCATTTTGTGCTAGGAAGGCCTTGGAAATATGACAATGGGGCAGTGTATGATGGGAAGGAGAATTCCATAACATTCAAGAAAGGAGGCAAAACTTTCAAGATTTAGTCTTTGTTGGAAGAGGATGAGCCAAAGCCTAAGACTCATAGTATTTTATTGTGTACTAGAAAGGAGTTTGTGAAAGATCTTAAGGATGAAGATAATGAAGGGTATGCTATAGTCCTAAAGCCCAAAGAAGAGGACAAACCAATCAAGGAATATTTACCATCAGATATTAAAGAATTGCTTGAGAAGTACAAAGATATAGTGAGTGATGGAAATCTTGCAACCCTACCTCCTAGAATAGTGATAAGTCATTAGATAGACTTTGTCCCTAGTGCATATTTTCCTAATAAGGAATCTTATAAGATTTTACCCCTGATAAAAATTTGGAAGTGGCAAGGCAAGTTTAAGAACTCTTGGATCAAGGCTTGATCAAGAAGAGTATAAGCCGATGTACAGTCCCGATTGTGTTGGCATCCAAGAAGGGAGGAAAATGGAGAATTTTCATAGATTCAAGGGCTATAAACAAAATTAAAATAAGGTATAGGTTCCCCATACCTAGGATTAAGGATCTCATGGATTTCCTTGGAGGGGCAATGTATTTCACTAAGCTTGATTTGAAAAGTGGTTATCACCAAATTAGGGTGAAAGAGGGAGATGAATGGAAAATGAAATTCAAGACCACATATGGGTTGTATGAGTGGCTTGTGATGCCATTTGGCCTCACAAATGTTCCGAGCATATTCATGAGGCTCATGAATGAAGTGCTCAAGGAATTCACAGGGCAGTTTGTAGTTGTATATCTTGATGATATACTGATATTTAGCAGAACAAGAGAGGAGCATATCAAGCATGTGGAGACTGTATTACAGAGGTTACATGAAGAGAAGTTGGCTATTAACCTTGAGAAATGTGAGTTCTTAAAGGAATAACTTGTGTACTTGGGCTTTATAGTGTCCAAGGGGTCCTTGAAGATGGATCAAGACAAAGTTACAGTTATCCTTAATTGGCCACCACCTACCATATCAACTGAGGTAAGAATTTCCATGGGTTAGCCAGTTTTACAGGAAATTTATTAGGAATTTTAGTGGTATTTGTGCACCATTGTTGGATACCATTAAGTGTGGGGTAAAAACCAGGTTTAGGTGGACCTTAGAAAGTGAGTAAGCCTTTGAATTATTGAAGAAACAAGTAGCCACACAACCTATCCTAAAGTTGCCTAGTTTTGAATTTTGTTTTACCATTGAGTGTGATGCAAGTGGGATGGCAGTAGGGGTGTGTTAAGCCAAGAAGGTAGGCTACTAGCCTTCTTCAGTGAAAAATTGAATGAAGCCAAGAATAAATATTCTTCTTATTGACTTGGATTTTTATGCCTTAGTTCAGTCCCTTAGGAAGTGGAGGCATTACCTGTTACCCAAGGATTTTGTTGTGTTTACTGAAACCAAACCCTTAGTTATATCAATACTTAGGAGAAACTAAGAAACATAAATCTAAAATGGATGGAGTACTTACAGTCATTCACTTTTACAATTAAGCACTAGAAAGGGAAATTATTTACAAGGTTGCAGATGAACTAAGTAGAATATTGTTGACAGTCCAAGAAGTTCAGTTGAATAGCATTGGCATTGAAAGTTTTAGAGATATCTACAAGGAAGATGAAGACTTTGGTGAAGCCTACAAGGTGTGTACTGATTTTCAGAATCATTTCCATAGAAAGTTTTCTGATTTTACTTTGCAAAATGGACTGTTATTTAAGGGTAATGAGTTGTGTGTTCCAAGTGGTTCAATGAGAGAGAACCTCATACAATAGAAAAATAATGGAAACTTAAGTGGTAATTTTGGTATGAACAAGACTTTGGAACTTGTACAAATATTTTACCATTGGCCAGAATTGATAATGGATGTGACTAGGTATGTGGAGAAGTGTGTAGTATGCATGAAAGCCAAAGGAGGAATGCGCAATACAGGTTTATACAAACCTTTACCAATCCCAAATAGGCCATGGGAGTGTGTGAGAATAGACTACATAGTGGGTCTACCCAAGACAAAGAAAGGATATGAAAACATCTATGTGGTGGTAGATAGATTTAGTAAAATGAGTCACTTCATACCCTACAAGACTACTCATGATGCTAGTCATATAGCATATTTGTTCTTTAAGGATATTGTGAGAATTAATGGTTTTCCCCTAAGTATTGTATCAGATAGGGATTTGAAATTCAAGATCCATTTCTAGAAAACCTTGTGGAATAGATTGAGTACTAATCTCTCATTTAGTTTATTCTTCCATCCTCAGATAGATGGCCAAACTAAGGTGGTCAACAGATTGTTGGGTAACCTATTAAGGTTCCTAACTAAAGAGTATGGATAGACATGGGATGTGGTCATTCCCCAAGTAGAGTATTCTTACAATGATAGAAAGAATATAACAATAGGGAAAAGCCCATTGATGCAAAGTGGCAAGCGGAAGCCTTCAAACAGTGCACAACTGGTGAGATTCAGTGTCACAACTACCCAAATGGGGTCCAAGTGCTCAATACTTATCACAAGTATGGTAAGGACTAGGGGAAATGTTTATCAAAACCCAAACACCTTCAGGCAACCTAATCACTAGGTTATGCCAAGTCCAAAACACCTACAATTGAGAAGTCACCAATAGGTCTCCTTAACGCAAAAAAGAAACCAAACCCCATGAGACAACTTAAAAGACCAAGGGTGGCCTAAAATCACTGATCTAGCCTAGTTAGGTCCCATTTATTTAGTTCCAATGGTTCTTTCATTTAAAAGAAACCCATAACACTAAGTTGCTTCACAACCTAAGGGTTTGGCTTGTAGCCCTTTCTAGAGGGTAATTTGAACATAAGTCAAAATGTTTCCAAAGAAGGTATTGAAATAGTTAGGGATTATGATACCATTTAAGGCTTTACTAAACATATCCAAGCACCAAGGAATGGAGGAAAATAGAAGCCACTGCTGTCACAAGGTTTAGACCGGACTAATAGGCCTAATTAGGTCTCCAAATGCACTACAAGTTCTCTTTCTCCTAAGCCAATGAAAAAAATAAGGATGGGGGAATGTGTGGATATAAAAAATAACTTAGAATCCAAGGTTAGAGGTCTTGGTTAATCCCCAACCAGAAGTTATGGTGACTGTCCTAAGTCACAGAATGGTGCACACATGAGATGTACACCTAGGGCTTTGTGGCAACACCAACTCCCTGCAAAAATCCACCTCTAACCTGCATGGTTTGAAAGTACATTACCAAAGGTTGAATTCCACCAAGGGGTATTATATTCCCATGGTGGAATCGGGTCCAAATATCAAACCCTCTCGAAGTCCTGTTTGCAAGCCTACAATCCAGGCAAGCCCACATGAAACACTGATATCTTCCAAACTAGGATGAATCAGAACATGAAACCAATTGAATATGAAGGAATATTGGATGAACACCTTTTTGGTCTCAAATTTGCATGTGCACTGGTCTATACCCATCTGTACAAGATCACTGTCCTTGGAAATCTGTAGAAAATTAGTTTGTTTTATTGATTCAAAATGCCAAGTTACATATCTTACCTTCCACCTACCTGAAAGGGATATTTGAAGGCTTCCCCATCAGTTACAACTGAATTTCAAACTATCTGACCGTTGGGGGCTTAGATTACAACTTTTGGCAAGAAGTTGTCAAAGTTGCTAAGCAACTTTGACAACATTTTTGCAATTTTTGCTTTGTAGGAGACCAAACTTGGTCTAAGCCTAACCTAGAGATCCAAGTGATCCAACATGGATCTAAAACATTAAAAACATTAAAAATGACTAAATCCTATGATCCTAGGTCCATTTACCACTCTTGACCATAGTTAGCCAGGGGCTTATAATTGTGCCAATCCTGGAACTAGGCCTCACAACTTAGTCTAGGTGCCTGACTAAGATACTTAAACTAAATAGATGTGCTTTAGGACTTCTTGAGAGTATTGTGTGTTGATTCTAGAGTAGGTGATCCTGCACCATACTCCCCTTGAGTTTTAGAACTCAAGTCCCTACTTGAGGGTAACAAATCCACCAAAGTTCCATGTTGTGTGATTTGGTCTTCGGTTAGCCAAGTAGCATCTATGGTGGGTAGGCCCTTCCATTTAACTAAGTACTATATGTACTTCTTAGTTCTGGTCTAATTTAATAGCTTGGTGTCTAAAATTGCTTCTATCTCCACTAGTTTTCTTTGGGGAAGATTAGTAACATAGTCTTCATTGTTGATGTTTGTTTCCTCACCTTGTTCATTCATTGCATCTGCTGTAGCTTTATAGATGGTAAGGTCTGCAACATTAAATATTGGAGAGATTTGCAAAGTTGGAGGAAGGAAAATTTCATAGGCGTTCTCACCTATTTTGTTAAGTATGCTGCAGGGACTGAATTTCTTCATTTTTAGTTTGGAGTATCTACCCTTAGGTAGTCTCTCCTTTCTTAGGAAGGCCCAAAACTTGTCTCCCACTTTGAAGTGGACCTCTCTCCTTCTTTTGTTAGCATTTTTACTTCAAACTAGACCTTTGCAATGTTTCTTTTACTTGTTGCTGTACCTTTGTGATGAGCTCTGTCATTTCTTGGCCTTGAGCACTGATTTTGAAATCAGAGGGGAGTTCCATCAGATCCATTGGTCCTTTGGGGTGCAAACCATACACTGCTTGGAATGGAGTTTTACCGGTTGACCTATTTATAGAGTCATTGAAGGCAAAATCTTCTTGGGGAAGGATTGTATTCCAACTTTGTGAGTATTGCTTGGTTAGGCATCTTAAGAGATTGCCTAGGGACCTATTTACTACCTCAGTCTACCCATCTATTTGTGGGTGATAGGAAGAGCTATAGGTGAGGTTTGTTCCCAGCTTCTTGAAGAGTGTCCTCCAAAAGTGTCCTTGAAACTTTACATCCCTGTCAGATACAATTGTCTGAGGAAAACCATGAATTCTTACTAATTCTTTAAAGAAGAGGTTGGCTATATGAGATGCATCATTTGTGCTCCTGCATGGCACAAAGTGGGCCATTTTGCTGAACCTATCCACTATGACAAACACACTATCAAATCCTTGCTTGGTTTTAGGCAGTCCCATGACAAAATCCATTGAGATGGACTCCCAAGGTCTTGAAGGGATTGGTAAGGGTTGGTAGAGCCCTTGATTTGTTTTCATCCCTTTAGCCTGTTGGAAAATAGTATAGGATTCAATAAACTTCTTAACTTCATTGTTCAACTTGGGCCAAAAATAGCTCCTCTTCACCATATTTGTTGTCTTGTCAATGCCAAAGTGACCTCCTAGGCCACCACAATGCTTTTCCCTGATTATATTTTCTCTCATTGAACATTTTGGTATGCATAATTGTGCTCCCTTGAATAGAAGCTCATTCTGAATTAGATATTCAGAGAAATTAGTGTGATATCTGCCCTCCATTTTTGTGCAAATCTGATATACTTTAGCAAAATCAGTGTTATTCGGGTACAAGTGTTTGAGGGACTCAATTCCCACACTTTGTAGTTGAACTTCTTCAATAAGAAAAATCCTTCTACTAAGGGCATCAAAAAATTTGTTTGCTACACCCTTTTTATGCTTAATGTTGAAGGTATAGGCCTGCAATTGCTCTACCCATTTGAGATGCCTGACTGAGAGTTTTTCTTGTGAATTGAGGAATCTTAATGCATGATTGTCAGTGTAGACTACAAACTCTTTTGGGATCAAATATTGCCTCCATTTCTTGAGGGCTTGGACCATGGCATAGAGCTCTAGGTCATAAGTGGAGTACTTTCTTTTGGCTTCTTTCAATGTCTTTGAGAAGAAAGAAACTGCCTTGCCTTCTTGGCTTAGGAATGCTCCTATAGCCAAATTGCTTGCATCTGTCTCCACAGTGAAGACCTTGTTAAAATCAGGGAGGACCAAGATAGGGTATTGGGAAACTCTATACTTCAAGTATTGGAATGCATCATTGGCTTCCTTTGTCCACATAAACTTAGTCTTCTTTCCACCTTTGATAGTTTCAAGCATTGGTGCACAAACATGACTGAAATTTTTGATAAACTTCCTATTGAAAGTTGCAAGTCCATGGAAGCTTCTTACATCACCTTGGTTCTTTGGTGGAGGCCAATTAATGATTGCTTCTACCTTCTTAGGGTATATCTTGAGGGTACCTTATGAGATCACAAATCCTAGGAACACAAGTTCCTTCCTCATAAACATGCATTTTTTCAAGTTGATTACCAACTTGTGCTGATGGAGTCTTCTTAGTACCTGTTCCACATGATCAAGATGGTCTTCCTTGCTATGACTGAATATTAGTATGTCATCAAGGTAAATAAAAACAAATTTTCCAATAAAATCAATGAATATCTCATTCATAAGCCTCATAAAAGTGCTAGGGGCATTGCCTAAGCCAAAGGGCATTACTAACCATTCAAACAAACCTTCAGTAGTCTTGAATGTTGTTTTCCATTCATCTCCTAGTTTAATTCTGATTTGATGGTATCCAAACTTTAAGTCTATGTTGGTGAAGTAGCAAGAACCTCCTAGTTGATCCAATAGGTCCTCAATCCTTGGCATGGGGAACCTATATCTTATTGTGATCTTGTTTAGGGCCCTGCTATCTGTGCATAACCTCCATTTTCCATCTTTTTTAGGGGCCAAGACTGATGGTACTGCACATGGGCTGAGACTCTTTTGAATGAGTCCTCTTTCCATCAATTTGGTGACCTATTTTGCAATCTATGCATGCTACAATGGTGTCATTTTGTATGGTGCCTTATTAGGTAGGGATGAGCCTGGTATGAGGTCTATTTGATGACTAATGTCCCTAATGGGAGGGAGGCTAGTGAGCAGGTCACTAACAGTGACATCTTTATACTTTTGCAGCAGTTCCATGAATTATTTTGGTATAGTTTCTTTTTGATCAGATTTGATGTTATCCTTGGGCTTTGAGATTAAGAGAAAGGGTTCAATATCAGGTTCCTTCAAGGTTTTCAACATCTCTTTTTCTCCCATGATAATCACAGTGGGTTCTTTTGCAAATTTGTTATCCGACAGGGGCTTCATAGTAAAGGTCTTCCCATCTTTAGTGATGGAGTAGGTGTTCTTCCTACAATGGTGTATGGCATCTACATCAAATTTCCAGGGCCTTCCTAGAAGGATGTGTGAGGCATCCATTTGAATCACATCACAAAGAACTTTGTCTTTAAAATCTGCAATTGAGAATTCTATCCATGCTTGTTCTGTTACTAGATTTTGTTGGCCTCTTGTTAACCATGAAACATGATAGGGGAAAGGGTGTGGCATTTTAGAGAGGTTTAAATTTTGAACCATTTCAAAAGATACAAGATTTTTAGTTGAACCAGAATCTATAAGTAGATTGCATACCTTTCCATGACATTTGATTTTTGTCCTGAAGAGATTTTTCCTTTGTGGAGGTTCTTGGGTTTGTGGTACTTGAAGGAAGACCTGCCTCATCATCAAACATACTCCTTCCTCTGGTTCCAAGTCTCTAGCATCAGCATTGTCTTGTTGTTTATCTTCTTGGACAAGTTGTGCTCTCCTCTCACCTTGGTTGTTGTTGTGTCTCTTCTCAGGGCATCTTCCTGCATGGTGTCCCATTTGATTGTAATAGTAACATTTCAATGGTCCATTACCTCTTCCTAAATTTGTCCTTCCCCTATTGAAGGGCCTCCTTCCTCTATAGTTTCCTCTTGGATTA
Organism: Thuja plicata; assembly: GCA_018584345.1. Lineage (NCBI taxonomy): Eukaryota > Viridiplantae > Streptophyta > Pinopsida > Cupressales > Cupressaceae > Thuja > Thuja plicata. Next base: position 1,267,084 of record MU223045.1, on the reverse strand, counting down.
GAGTCACTATTTTCTTTGTCTCCTTTGTCAGGGGTCCTGCTGCTATTGCTGCTGCTATTCTATCCCTTGTTCCAAGAGTTTCCTTTGCCTCTAAAGTTCTTCCCATTACCATTATTCTTCCCTTTGCCAAAATCCTATTTTCTTTTCCATTTCTCCTCTACCTTTAGTTCCATTTGATAGCACTTATTAACTATGGTAGGGAAATGTAGGCTTAGTTCTTCTTGAATGGATACCTTCAATCCATTCATGTATCTTGCTATTTTTTCTTCCTCATCTTCTGCCACATTGGTCTTCACACATAGTTTTAAGAACTCCTTAGTGTATGATCCTACATCCATGTCCTTTTGTTTCAAACTTTTCTTCCTCCTATGGAGTTGTATCCCATAGTCCTCTGGTACATATGTCTCTTTGATTAGGGCTATCATCTTATTCCATGAGTTGATCATGCTCTTTCCATTCTTCACCCTCTCTGTTTGGATGAAGTTCCACTAAGTTAGGGCTGTTCCCTTTAACTTGGATCTTGCCACCTTTACCCTCTGCTTTTCAGGGATGTCCTCACATTCAAAGAATTTTGTTAAAGCTTCTATCCAATTCAAGGCTAAGTCTGCATTCATCTTGCCATTGAAGACCAAAAAATCTATCTTTTCCTCCATGGTTCTCGTCCCCATGGATTTTAAGGCATCTATGAAGGGCCTTTGGTCTGTAGGGATGTGTTGATCAGAGTCATCCTCCTCTTCTTCACTCTCCTCTTCATTCTCAGACCCATCTTCTTTGTTCTTGTCATCAAGTTTCTTCTCAAGTTCTTGAAGCCTCTTGGTCAAGGCTGTGTTTGCAGCCCTTTGCTCTCTCACCATCTTTGCTAACTCACTATTTGTGACCCTTGTAGGGATCTCTTCATCTTCAGGAGTAGACATAGCTCTGATACTACTTGATGCAAAGTGGCAAGCGGAAGCCTTCAAACAGTGCACAATTGGTGAGATTCAGTGTCACAACTACCCAAATGGGCTCCAAGTGCTCAATAATTATCACAAGTATGGTAATGACTAGGGGAAATGGTTATCACAACCCAAACACCTTCAAGCAACCTAATCACTAGGTTATGCCAAGTCCAAAACACCTACAATTGAGAAGTCACCAATAGGTCTCCTTATCCAAAAAAGAAACCAAACCCCATGAGACAACTTAAAAGACTAGGGGTGGCCTACAATCACTGATCTGGCCTATTTAGGTCCTATTTCTTTAGTTCCAATGATTCTTTCATTTACAAGCAACCCATAACACTAAGTTGCTTCACAACCTAAGGGTTTGGCTTGTAGCCCTTTCTAGAGGGTAATTTTAACATAAGTCAAAATGTTTCCAAAGAAGGTATTGAACTAGTTAAGGATTCTAATACCCTTTAAGGCTTTACTAAACATATCCAAGCACCAAGGAATGGAGGAAAACAGAAGCTACTATTGTCACAAGGTTTAGACCGGACTAATATGCCTAATTAGGTCTCCAAATGCACTACAAGTGCTCTTTCTCCTAAGCCAATGAAAAAATAAGCATGGGGGCATGTGTGGATATACAAAAGAACTCAGAATCCAAGGTTAGAGGTCTTGGTTAATCCCCAACCAGAAGTTATGGTGACTGTCCTAAGTCACAGAATGGTGCACACATGAGATGTACACCTAGGGCTTTGTGACAACACCAACTCCCTGCAAAATTCCACCTCTAACCTGCATGTTTTGAAAGTAAATTACCAAAGGTTGAATTCCACCAAGGGGCATCAGATTCCCATGGTGGAATCGGGTCCAAATATCAAACCCTCTCGGAGTCCTGTTTGCAAGCCTACAATCCAGGCAAGCCTACATGAAACACTGATATCTTCCAAACTAGAATGAATCAGAACATGAAACAAATTGCATATGAAGGAAGATTGGATGAACACCTTTTTGGTCTCAAAGTTGCATGTGCACTGGTTTGTACCCATCTATACAAGATCACTATCCTTGGAAATCTACCAAAAATTAGTTTGTTTTATTGATTCAAAATGCCAAGTTACATATCTTACCTTCCACCCACCTGAAAGGGCTATTTGAAGGCTTCTCCCATTGGTTACAACTGCATTTCAAACTATCTAACCGTTGGGGGCTTAGATTGGCAAGAAGTTGTCAAGAAGCAACTTTGACAACATTTGTGCAATTCTTGCTTTGTAGGAGACCAAACTTGGTCTAAGCCTAATCTAGAGATCCAAGTGATCCAACATGGATCTAAAACATTAAAAACATGAAAAATGACTAAATCCTATGATCCTAGGCCCATTGACCACTCTTGACCATAGTTAGCCGGGGGCTTATAATTGTGCCAATCCTGGAACTAGGCCTCACAACTTGGTCTAGGTGCCTGACTAAGATACTTAAACTAACTAGATGTGCTTTAGGACTTCTTGAGAGTATTGTGTGTTGATTCTAGAGTAGGTGCTCCTGCACCACCCATTTAAGGTGTTTTATGGGATGCACCCAAGGGGTGTGTGTGAGCTTAGGGATCTTGGTGGCATGGAGTACACGAGTGGACATGCTAAGGACTTAACTCAAACCATGAAGGAAATCCAAGATCAAGTCAAGAAGACAATAAAAGATAGTACACAAAAGTTGAAGGCCAAAGTGGATGAAAAGAGGAGAGATATTCAATTTGAGGTTGGTGATTATGTGATGGTTTATTTGAACAAATCCAGATTGTAGAAAGGTACGCCTACTAAACTTTAGATGAAGAGGGTGGGACCTTGTAAGTTCATAGCCAAATATGGGGCTAATGCATACAAAATAGACCTACCTTCATATTTAAGCATATCTCATGTTTTTAATGTCCAAGACTTGATCAAATTAAAAGGGCCAATCACTGAGATAGGAAAAAGTAGTCAAGGGGTCAGTAGTGATGTTGATTCTATTATATTACCTCCCAAGCCACATCTGGAAGCAGACAAGGTACTGGATTCAAGAGTCAAGAAGTCTACAAGGCACAAGGTATACATGGAGCACCTCATCAAGTGGAAGAATAGACCTAAATCAGAAGCATCATGGATTTCAGCTATAGAATTCAAGAAGGTGGGCATCTCTAATGATATTTTTTCCACAGGAGTGACATGACTTTCCTTTGTGGGGGAGTATGGTGCAGGAGCACCTAGGTAAGGCTAGATGGTAACTTAGGGCTCCTTATGTGATTTTTGGCTTGTAGTTGTTTTAGCCAAACCACTAGTGAAATAATATGACTAGGGGTTCCTAAAGTGTGGTGTGATAGGTTTGGAGGTCTCACAAGGTCATTTGGGACCTAAGTGTCTAGGATTGTCCAAGTTGTCAATATTGTCAATCATGGTGACAAAAGTTACATTTTTTCATTTTAGGGTAAAATTGGACAAGGGAGTGTTTGGGAGACCTATTTGGTGTTTTAATTACCTTATATAGGTTTTTGGCTGAGTTTCATGTGATAGTGGCCAAGTTTGTATGCAAAACCCAAAAATTGTAAAAGTTGTCAATGTTGTCATTGACAACATTGACAACATTTGGTGCATGATTACATTTTTGAGAAAATTGGTTTATTAAATATCTAAAACTATTGAGATAGGTATTTGGTCAACTATATGAGGCCTCCCTTGACCTATTCAAAAGGTTGGATGACATTTTGGAAGAAGGGTAATTGAAGAGACAAGTTTTCTGAGCAATTTAGAGTTTTTCTTTGTTTGAAGTATTTTAATGGATTAGATTGCTTACTGCGATTTATGAATAAGTTAGAGTAGTTTATTTTGGAATTTTGTATGGCAATAGAATAGTATTTTGAAGTGTTCTTAGTTAGTTTTGTAAATTATTTTGTTTTAAGCCCTGTCGCTAGTCTTAACTAGGAAGGCTATGCAAATGGAGTCATAGCTCATCATTCTACTGTAGAAATTGTATGGGCTCTTGGAATGGGTGAGGTGACTCCTTGTAATATTTTTTTGAAAAAGGAGGGGGCCTGGGAAGCTTGTCTTCCATTTTTGCAATGATTCCCTACGTGAGCCTGTGATGCATGGCTAGGGACTACAGAGCATTGCACGTGAGTTACAATGGGTTGAATGCATTGAATGCTTCAACTTGAGATTATGGAGAGGTCGAGTGATGTTTGAAGAGGATCCAACTTGAAGGAGAAGATTGGGTGAAGAGTTTTAAGTTCCAAGAAACCAAACCCCTATGCAGACAATTATAATGTCTTGATACCCTTAATTTCAGGCATGATTATAGCTCTCTGGTGTACGGACAGTTTGGGGAGTAGAGACCAGTAAAATTTTGAAGGTTTCCATAAAGGGTGTCTGAAAATGGGATTTTTTAAGGTATTTGTTTGGGATTATTTGAATATTTAAGGAAAAAGGTGATCAAAGATGCCTAATTGCTTATAGCCATATTTGGGTGTTTTTGAAGGCAACTCTTGAACTCGATTAGAGTTTCATTGCAAGAAGTGTGGGTAAACATTGGATTGGATCCAATTGACCTAATTTGAAGCATATTTCTCCATATTTCTATGATCTTGAGCCTTATGGGTCAGATAGTGAAGGAGGAGTGAAGAGACCTCCATGGGGCTTTATGAAGCATGTTGTATTTTCTTGATTAGTGGACACAAGCTGAATTAGAGGAGGTTCTTGTGAAGAGTAACCTTAGGGGTTAGGGTTAGAGAAGATACCTACTAGGCTAGATAAGATGCCTATTGAATATCCTAGTTGAGACTAGGATAGAGAGCAAGGTTTGTAGTTACATCAGATTGCATCAAATCATTCCATTTAAAGAGGTACTTTGAGATTTTTCATTGTTCTTAGCTTTTTCACATGTGTTTGAAAAATTAAATTTAGGTCAAAGATATGTGTTCTCTTTATATTTGGCTTAGGTAACACTAAATTTATGTAATAATTTTGTATTAATCCTCTTTCTTATTTTTGATTTTTTGTTATTTTCCTTGTTCTCATTTAGCTAAAAGTGAGCTCTTATTGATAAATTATTTATTTCAATTATTATGTTCCTTCAATAGATAATTGAAGGGTGATATATGACACCCTAACATTGATTAAATAGTTTGACTAGAATCATGTTTAGGAGATAATCATTTTGAATTTCTCTAAGTATTGATATAATGCATTGAAAGATGTTTTAGCTTATTATCCTTATTTTTAATCTTATTCTTTTTTTCTCATTATCCTTCTTATTCCTCTTTATCTGGATTTCTCCTTCTCAGCCTTATCTTAATTTTTGTTCTCATTCAAATGTTCATCTACATCTTGTTCTTCATCAAATTTTTTCTTCTTCTTCTTCTCCTTCTTCCTCCTATAATTCCTCTTTTTCTTCATGATCATAATCATGATAATCTTCTTCTTCCTAATCTTGGTTGCATGACTTCCAATGTTTGGATTATATAAGATGTTTTCTATAAACAATTTTCTCTATCATTTCATCAATATTACCAATCTTGTCAAGCCCTTGCATCCACTCTATCATAATTACCAATATTGTATCATTTATCTTGTTTTTTTTTTTTTAAATTTGTTTATTTATAGATTCATTATCTTTAGGAACAATCTTGATAATTCTCACATTCTCATTTCCTAGACATTTTATAGATGTGAAAAATTATTTATTCTTTTCATTGTAGGTCTCATCATGATGAAAAAAATACAATGAATAAAATAAAAACCAACAAGTTCAAAACACTATTGTAATTCACTAACGTTAATATCTCACTTCCTAGAAAAAATATCTGCTAAATTTATTGATATCAACCTTTGAGTTAAATATGAATTAAACATAATAAATCATTGAATTATACTCTAAATGACATCATTAGGCTCTAGTAGGAGAAATATATTGTAGATAAACCATCTAGTGATTAAAAAAAATGTTTAGTTTTTATTTGGGATTGAATTAGGTGGAAGGTAAAATTGTAACTTGAATTTAATAATAATTCCTTTAATTTTTTTGACTGGTTAAAGTATATGTTTTATTAATAATAGAAGTTTAATACATAAATTATGAAATTGAGTAAACCAATACTCCTACAAAAATTGCCTGAAGTAGACCACTACACCAAAGCGTAGGAGATTATAACTAACAATACAATTTGAATGAAGAGGAGAACAACTTGCAAACCACCACTATGTTAGTCCTAAGGTCAGATTACTAAGAGAGGGGGGGTGGGGGGGAGAATTAGTAATCTACCAAATAATCTAACTTTTCAACCTCTTAAACTTAAACCAACATTCACAAGATTAACCTTAATCACAACTAATGAAAATTATAAACATGCAAATTTATCCAAAAAATTGACACAGATTTATCTCGTGAAAACCCAAATAGGGAGAAAACCACGGTGGGGATTAGTACCTACTAAATGATGTACTCTTATGAAGTACACCCTTTGAGGAGCTTAACCCTATTAGGAGTTTACAAGAGAATTGTTAGGTGCTACCAGGTTAAGGGATTTGCCTTAGGTATGTTAGGACATTTACCCTATTAAGAGTAGCCTTGTTAGAGGAATTTAAAAACTTGAAAAAGTGTCACCTTGTTAGAGGATTTACAAAAAAAATCTATTAGGATCTACCATGTTAAGGGATTTAACCTATTGTAACTATTAAGTAACAACAAAAAGAATGATCTGTAGAACACCACTACCTCTTCTTGATCAGATCTACTGAAGCACACAATCTCTTCTCAACACACTTAACCATTCCCTAGTTTGATTACATTTCACACTTTTCACCACACTTGTCCAACACGCGATCAACAACCATAACTTTCAACTTCATCTAAATACAAAATTTTTAAGTCCACTGCCTTAATTAAGCCCTAAATTGGAATTTCAAACATCTCGCTCAAATCCAATGCACCAAAAAACAAATTAAATGTAAAAAATACATTTCCAATATGACATCATCCAATACACTGATTTACATAGAATGTTGTGTTAAGGAGTTAAACACGTTTTGACCAAACAGAAGCTTCTTCTAAAATCTTCTCCACACGCTAGCATCAAACAAGGTGATGCCATATCATGACCTCCAATTATGAAGACACGTCACCAGATCATGACTAACTCAACCAATTCCACCACAACCTCAACACTGATCACTGATCAAAGATTTATCAACTCTCGCTCAAGAACACAAAAAATGTAACATGTTAACAACTCTGTCTCTACTCACCGGTAACCTATCCTGCACACTAGTCACTCAAATTAGTTGCAGTTACAACTATAGCATCTAAATACTATATACCATTGTATCTAGTGACTACAAAACAAGACATAAAAAATATTTGACAAGGCATTCAAGTCATCTATGACCTGTCATTAACTATTCTAGCAGTTGTAGTGGTATACTTCAACCGATCACAACTTTCACCTATAATATCTAATCATTCTATAATCAAATATGCATCATGAAATCTCCAGAAATCACTTACCATCACTGCATTAGATATGCCAACAATCTCCCCCTTTGGTATTGATGGAAACACTCTCTCAAACATGATACATTAAGCATAAATTTTTTCCCACTTCTATCTTTCACCTGTGCTGCACCTACTTTCCCTTTTCCATACACACATTCTCCCCATTTGACAACAATGTCAAAGGCATCAAACATAGCTGATATCTTCTCTACTGACCCTGACTACAGAGACTGCTCCCCCTAAGGAGTAGCCCCATAAAATCAATCACCGCAAAAGATATTCAATGAATGCACTTGGATTTATGCAACTACATCTTCTTTTAATTCAACTCAGATAGGGGAATGAACCCCTACCTACCTCTTAGATACTCAAATGTATCCTTAGGAAATGGTTTAGTGAAAATTGTTAGAGTAATCTTTAGTTTTCTTATTAATTAAATCATGTTGATTTAATTAGTTAAGTTATTACTCTATGCTTAAGTTACTTAGGCAGCTTATATTTCTTTAGGATTTTCCCTTTAGGGTTTCGGTATCCTTTTATAAGGATTCACCGCTTTCATTTCTTGAAGGAGATTGTAATTTGTAATTCATCATTGTTGAATATAGAAGCTTTTTCTGTCAACATGGATTTCCAGTCTCTGGCCTTTTGGCCGCCATAGCTTCTCTCTTATGTCTTTTGCTTCTGTCTTGTAACAGTCTTGCATGCAGGTGGTCTTGGGAAGATTTGCATTTATCAAATCTAACATGGTATCAGAGCTCTCCTGCTGTTCGCTGTTCGTTCTTTGTTGAAGCAAGTGAGGGTTTGAAGTTCGCCAGTCTTTTCCTGGCACTTTTTATTAGTTCTGGGGGGTCTCTATTTTTTGAGGCATTTTGGACCAAAACTGACCTCACGGTTGAGTCTGGAAGGCCCAAAAATCCTAGGATTGATATAAAATACGTCTATTTTGGACACCGGAGCCTCGGGGAGAAATTTCTTAGCCTTCCAGGGCCGTATGGGCACGGTTTTTGAGAAAAAAATAAAAAAAATCATTTTTTAAATGATTTTTCATGCGATTTATTACGCTGACAGTTTTTTTATACGGGTGCCACCTACGCGCCACCGCGCTACCCAGCAGCCCTCGCGCCGCTGCCCTACAGCCCTCCACCGATAGCAGCCCCTGCGGTCACCGCCCGCTTCCGCCGCCCTCCGCGGCCCCTCCGGCGCTGCCGCCCTGCCCTGCCGCCACTACGCCCCACCGCCCCCGGCCTCCCAGCCCCTGCCACCGGCCTGCGACACCCGCGCGCTGCTCCGCCCAGCGCCCACCGCTCATCCGGTGGCGCGGGTTTTTTCAGCCCCCGCGAGCCTTCTATCTTTGCGCGTGGTCATATGAGGGTCTGGGGGCTTCGGCCCAGCCCCCTGAGCATGCCATGCGCTTGGGGGCCCAGATTGTTTTAGCCCCAGGGGCTTAATTTTTCTTTTTGGGGCCCTTTTGACCCTCCCAGGACTATTTTTGCTCTAACTTGAGCATCCGGGGGTCTTTTTCCAACTTCCATATACCGTCGGAAAGCTCTTTCCAAGAAATTTTTGATGATGGAGGTTAGCATTTTGGGTTCTACCATTTCAATAGCATTTTTTTCTGTTGAAGTTTGATGTCTTTTTTTGCCTTCTGGGAGTCATATCATGCTCATCCGGACTCTATTTTTGGCAAATTAGATATCATCGAAAAGCTAGTTCAGTGTACTATTCAGTTGCAGGGTTCTTTTTTCCAAATTCTACTCTAGGTTTTCTCTCCTTAGAGTTTGGCATTTTATGCCCTCTGGTGGATTGCTTGGTTCTACAGGTCCTGGGATCTCTTCTTCTGATTTCATAGCTCACTCTTCTTTCTGACTTCTAAGCTTGTATGTTTCTTCTGATGCATTCTTTATTCTATAAATGCACTAAGATAAAGTGTCATTTTAGACGCATCCACCTTTTTCAAGTGAGCGTACCTTCCATGACATTAGCCCATGTTGTGTGTCGATGACACTGCCCTTTATCCTGTGTTTGTACTTCTATTGCACTGTTGGTGTCCCTGGTCTTCTTTCTGCAGATGTTTCTGGCATTGCATTTCAGTGTTCCTGTCACCTCTCCCAGTTCAGCATTATGGGGGGGTTCACCTGTTGGTTCTATTGCTTCTTGGTTTGATTGATCAGCTCTTCAGACTTTGTCTTCTCTACCTAGTCATGCACTTCAGTGGGGGTTCTAGCAGTTTCTCTTGACAAAGTTTACAGTTCCTTGCTTCGGAGATGTTTCTTGCTCTTTATTATTCCTTTAACTGGGACACCTTTCCCTAGATTGGAGGCTTAGTTTCCTTCATCTAGTTTCTTTCTTGTTTTGGGTACCTGATCATGCCTTGTTGTTGGGACCCATCTTTCCTGCTTTCTGCAGTAGTTTAGTTGTTTTTCTTCTCCCTAAGTTACACTTAAGGGGTGGTGTTAGAGTAATCTTTAGTTTGCTTATTAATTAAATCATGTTGATTTAATTAGTTAAGTTATTACTCTATGCTTAAGTTACTTAGGCAGCTTATATTTCTTTAGGGTTTTCCCTTTAGGATTTCGGTATCCTTTTATAAGGATTCACCGCTTTCATTTCTTGAAGGAGATTGTAATTTGTAATTCATCATTGTTGAATATAGAAGCTTTTTCTATCAACATGGATTTCCAATCTTTGGCCTTTTGGCCGCCATAGCTTCTCTCTTCTATCTTTTGCTTCTGTCTTGTAACAGTCTTGCATGCAGGTGGTCTTGGAAAGATTTGCATTTATCAAATCTAACAAAAATATTAGCAACCTACTCCTTAGTTGGCACATACTCCAACCTCACTTCCTTTTCCTATACTTGTTCTCTAAGAAAATGATATTTGATAGCTATATGCTTAGTCTTAGAGTGCATCATCAGGTTCTTTGAGATGTTAATAGAACTTGTATTGTCACAATAGATAACCACTGGTTGAGTTACCTTATCCTAAATTCCTTCTGGAATCTACTTGATCCATACTACCTATATATAATTAATTGAAGCAACAACATACTCAACTTTAGTTGTTGATTGAGATATACAGTTCTTCTTCTTTCTTGTCCAGAATACAATCCTTTCATGACCAAGAGAGAATGCATCTGCACTTGTTCTCTTTTGATCATCAACATTGTAGGATTTTACAAGTGTGCAAATCCACAGAAAGCCAAGATCACCTGCAAGCAAAATACCAGAAGCTGGAGTGAAACCTGTGAGAGAGAGAGAGAGCTAGGGTTTTGAGAATCTCAGTGGAGTGAGAGAAAAAATGTATTTCTCAAAAGAATGAAACAATAATTACAAAAAGCGGCTTATAAGGTGAGAAACCCTAAAGCCGGAGAAAGCTAGGTTTGTGCATTTAATAATTAATAAACATATTAAT
>MU223045.1:1224635-1252424 GCA_018584345.1 Thuja plicata | reverse complement strand
ATCTGTCTTAGTTTTCCCACATCCCTGCAAAACTGAGCGCAGAGACTTGAACTTCATCAAGAAGTCCTCAATGGTGGGAAAGCTGGTAGGTGTCAAAGTAGTCAACTCTGCATCAAGATGAAGTGCCCGGAACTCATTAACTGTGCCAAACAAATTTGAAAACTTGCCCCAAATGGCCCTAGGAGTGGTCAAACCATCCAAGTGAAATAGGAGACTGTTGGAGATGTTCAGTGCAATCAAGCCCATGGCTTCATCCATCTTATTCCTGTGCTGAAGAAGCTCAAAAGGACGCTGTAGGATAGGTTGGTGTTCATCTAGACATGACCATAAGCCATGTGACATGAGTAGCCTGGTCATGTGTGCTTTCCAAGTGTGGTAATTATGTGCTGTAAGCCGGGCCACAGATGGGTCCGACATTGAGAGAAAGAAAGACGGAAGTAGAAGGGTCAATTTCTGAAAGTAAATGATAGAAAGAAAATGCACCCCCCCCACAAAGTAGGATTCTAACCCCCGTACATCAAGTAATCAACCACTGAAAGTACAAAAAAAACTAGAGAAAAACCTGGAATACCGGATGCAGAGTAGGAGGGAAAATGAAGCCTCTACTTCAACTCTGAAAACAGGTGCTCAAATGGCGGAATCAACAAATGAAACCAGCACCATCGCATCCGGCTCGGAAACAGCTTTCCAGCAATATTTCATTTTTCGAAAACCGACACCGTATGCTCAAGTTACGGTCAAAAAACCAACTGCCCCTCCAAAAAACAACTCTCTGGAAAAACACAGAGATGGGATTAAATTTGACGTCCAAATGGCCGTCACCTGTCTACTGTATTAAATTTGACGGCCGTCGTGGTTGCCGGAAAATATTTTACCGGCCGCCGGAAAAATTTAAAACTCGCCGGGAAATTTAAAATTGTCGCCTGAAAAAAATCCCGGCCACTGACGTCACCGTGACGTCATCCCTGCGTGGGTGTGGACGGACTGGTGGTGGCTGGGCGGTCACCGCCGGCTGGGGTGGCAGCCTAGCTGAGAGTTGGTGGCGCCCGGGCGGCCTAACGGCGGCGGGTGAGCCGCGGGGGAGCGGCGCTCGCCGGGGCGGCGGGCCGGTGGCCGGCGCTGGAAGAGATGTGCCCAGGCTGTGCGCTGGCAGCGCTCGGGCTACGGCTCATTTTTCAAAGAAAAACGTGTTTTTTTTATTTATTTTTTTTCGAAATCCGTACGGTACGGCCCTAGGAGGCCAGAAAAAAATGCCTGTGCTCCCGGAGGCTAAACTAGTCGAGTCTTATGTGATTTCGACTCTCCCGGGCCTTCTAAGCGTAATGGCAGCATCCGTTTCTACTCAATCTGCTCCAGAAGTTTGTGCCTCCGTCAAAGTGACAGAAAACCTCAGAAACAAGCTGTGGCTGTCATCTTCGAATCCAGGCTTCAAGAACTTCAACCTCGGCAGTGACAGGGAGGCTCTGATACCATGTAGGATTTCACAAGTGTGCAAATCCACAGAAAGCCAAGATCACTTGCAAGAAAAATACCAGAAGCTGGAGTGAAACCTGTGAGAGAGAGAGAGAGCTAGGGTTTTGAGAATCTCAGCGGAGTGAGAGAAAAAATGTATTTCTCAAAAGAATGAAACAATAATTACAAAAAGTGGCTTATAAGGTGAGAAACCCTAAAGCCAGAGAAAGCTAGGTTTGTGCATTTAATAATTAATAAACATATTAATTATTATGCACCTAAATGACAAGCTTAAGTGAAAAAGAATAATAGCGACCTTTAATAATTAAATCAGATAGACTTAATTATAAAGGTAAATGGACTATTACTCTAACAAACATTACCTGCCCAATCAACATCAGTAAAAACATTCAAAGAGAAATCACCTTTATGTCCATAGCAAAGACCATAATATTAAGTCCCCTTAAGATATTGGAAGATTCTCTTTACTACAACCAAATGAAATTCCTTAGGATTAGAAGAAAATATAGACACTAATCCAACTGCCTGTGTTATGTCTGGTTTGTTGTGCACTACATACTATAGCTTACCAATCATGGGCTTGTAAAGTGTCTCATCCACCTCTTTAGCATCATCTTGCTTTGATAGTTTACAACTGGCTACAATAGGGGTACCAACCGGTTTTGAGTCCTCCAACCCAAAAGTCTTCAAAATTTCCCTTACATATTTGGACTGGCTTATGTTATAGATACCATTTTTTATCTGTTGAACCTGCAATCTAACGAAGAATTTAATCTCACCAATCGTAGACATCTTGAATTATGTCCTCATATCATTTGCAAATGACCTTCTCATCTCTTCATTGCCACAAAAAATAATAACATCTATAAATATATTGACAATCAACAACCTGTCATCTTTCTCAATCTTCAAATACACATTATTTTTATCACTTGTCGCAATGAAACCAATCTAAATCAGAAATGAATTGAAAACATTCTTACCATGCCCTAGGTGCTTGTTTCAAACCATACAAATATTTTTGTAATTTACACACCATGTTCTTGCCTTCTGAATTAGAAAATCCTTCAGGTTGTTCAATATATACATCTTCTTCCAAAACATTATTAAGAAAAGCTAACTTAACATCCATTTGGTATACCTTGAATCCCTTAAAAGTAGCATATGCAAGAAATATCCTTACACCTTCAAGTTTGGCCACAGGTGAAAATGTTTCACCATAGTCCAGGCCTTCATCTTGATCATATCCTTTGCACACCAATCTTTTCTTGTTCCTTACCACTTCACCTGTCTCATCCATCTTATTTCTGAAAATCCACTTCGTACCAATCACATTCTTGTCTGTTGGTTTTAGAACTAATGTCTACGTTTTTTTCTTTGAGGAGTATCCTAAGAATATCCCCTCATCACTTCTTGGGTCAAACTTACCTGTATTTTCATCTCTTTTTATATAGAATCTACTCCCAAATTTTTTTCAATAACTAAGACATGGTGATCGACCATACCATAACTCAAAGGGAGTTTTGTTTGTACCTTTCTTCAAATAAACTTTGTTCAATGTGTAAATGAAAGTGCTCACCACTTCTCTCCAAAATTTTTGTGCAACACCCTTCTGAATCATTAGTGTCCTAGCTCAATCAATGATTGACCTGTTTCTTCTTTCAACAATACTATTCTCCTAGGAGATGACACATGTCTTTGAATTTAGTGTTCTTCATAATATGTAGTAAATTCATGTGAAGTAAACTCACCTCCTCTATCATATCTAAGGCATTTCAGGGTCTTATCAGTCTCCTTCTCCACTCTGCCTTTGTAGATCTTAAACATATCAAAAGCTTTAGATTTGTCCCTTAAAAATATAACCCACATCATTCTAGAATAATCATCAATAAGCAACATGAAATATATATCACCACAGTAGCTCTAAGATCTCATTGGGCCACATAGATCGGTGTGAACTAGATCTAAAATACATTCAGAAGAATAATTTTTACTAATGAAACTATAACTAGTTAACTTCCCAATTTGACATTCTTTACACATTACATTATCTCATTTCACTAGGTTAGGAAAACCTCTTACTATCTTCATCTTACTAACTTTGATCGAGTTATCAAAATTTACATGACAAAACCTATTATGCCATAACCAACAATCTTCTACCTTAGCAATCACACAACTCTTAATAGTAGAATTTAGATGGAACAAGTCACCTTTAATTTTTCACTGGTAGCAATTAATTCTTCTGATTTCCCAATAATCCTACATATACCTCCATTGAACTCCAATCTATATCCTTTGTTATTCAACTGAGTAAAACTTAACAAGTTGTATTTCAGACCAACAAACTAGTAAACATCATCACAATTTTCTTTATCATTCAAAGAAATAGATCCTTTACCTTTTACCAAGTAGGGAGTGTTGGTTGTATTTCCAGTTTTGAAACTTCTTATTAAAATTTTTGAGTTCTCAATGTTATTCTTGCTTAGAAGGTCAAAATTCTGTCAAGTGCTATTAGCATTTCTTTGCAAATGATGGTCTCCAAGCCTTAAAATCAAAAAAGTGTGTAAAACCCTAAGTCCTAGGTCAGTTTTCATTCATATTTAAGAGAAAACCCTAGTTCTTCAAAATGGTTTCTATTTTGTAGTTACTTTTTTAGGAGATTCAGATCACTTAAGTCATGTGCCTTTTTTCATGTTTTATAGGTTAGTCGCGGTGTCTCTTTAAGCTTAAATAATATTCCATTTTGCTTTGAGACTCAATGAAATGCTTGGTCACATTATCTCCATAAGAAAAGAATACACTTTCAATGATAAGGAGATTTAACATTGATCATTGATTCAAATCTTGATACAGTGGTTCGCATAAAGTCTCATTTGAAACCCCTGAGTTAAACAATCCTATGGAGACTTTGAGATCATTCAGTTGCATAGTCTCATAAAAATATCAGAGTTAAAGATGGGTTGAATTTTTCATGCAGTCATGTGATCGCAAAAGGAAATAAGAGTTAATTCAAATTTTATGAGATTCAACGATATCTGTTTATTTTAAAGATGATCTTGCAGTGCGTGTGAAGTCTCAAGATAAACTCTTCAGTTAAGTAATCTTAAAGAGACTTCGATTTTATTCATTTGCGGTGTCTCACAAGTTTACCAAGGTTAAGAGATGAGTTAAATGAATTCAATCATGAGATCTCTAATGAAAACAAGGGTCAAGTTAAAATATATGAGATATAGTGACTATTGTCAAATTAGAGGAAGATCCAAAGGCTTGCATTCAATCTCAAAGTAAACCTTGAGTTAGATAATTTATTCAGTGATAACGAGATTCAGTTAGTTGTGAGGTCTCAATAAGAACTATGGTTAATAAAGGTTAAGTAAAAACTCAAGTGAAGTTTGTAGCGAAGAAATCTAAACCATAAATAAGAAAATATCTAACAGATAGCGTGAAGTTGTTGATAGAAGTCAACAATTTAAAGAAAGTTCAAAGATTTAGCGGTAGTAATACAAATATGAACATGTGTTTAATTCATCTCAAAGATCTACGGTCTGCCTAAAGTCTCAATACTAACCCAAGGTTGAGAAATTTATCCCATGACTTAGAGATAGCTTTAGTCAAGAAGTCTCAAGATGAACTACATTTAAAGGAAAATCTAAGGATATTTCACGCGAGACGTTGGATTAAAAGCTAATCTAAAGGTAGTCACAAAGTCTCAGATCAAATGAAGAAAGTACAAAATGGATGTGAGATTTCACATGAACTGTCCAATTGAAAGAAGATCTGACGATGGTTGCGTAATCTCTATTAAAACTCAAGGTAAGTAAAATATTTCAGTGACTTTGAATTTGTATAGTCGCGAAGTCTCAAAAGGAAAATGAAGGTTTAAGAAGAGTTATTTTTAGCCTTAGTCATGAAATCTTAGAAAGAAACATGAGTTAAGTGAATTCATTCAGTGAATAAGAGATAACCGTGGATCAAAGTCTTGATCTAACGATAGTGTTAAATCTCAAAATAGAACCAGGGTTAGAGCTAACTCTAAGCGACAAGGAGATCATACAGTAGAGTAGTCACAGAGAAGAACTAGAGTATGATCAAGGTAAAGTATAAGGTTTTCTTCCACACCATGTTGTACAGTCATCAACCAATTAGAACTTAAAGATTATGACAACATGTTTTCAGATTTGTTGAGTTGTGATAAAATAGCTAATCATATAAAATCTTGAGCCTATTTAGAATATAATAAGGTTTTAAAATATTAGTTTCAAATGCCATGGCTAGGATGAGAAATTGATATCACAGCATGTAGAAGTAATGACAAAAGAGACTAAATTGCTAATTCATGATTTCAAAATGAGATTTGTGCATTGATTTCTCTGAATAAATAAGCATTACCTTGTTCATTCCAGTTTACTAGAGTTTCAGTTTTCAGAGCTAAGAATTTGCATAAGTGATCAATGCTTTCAAGAGAACAAAGTTTTCCAGATTTGCAGAGTGAGGAAATATATTTGATTAGTATTATTCCAGTTCAGTATAGTTAAGATGAGTAGAGAAATGAGTGTTTCTTCAACCAGTGGGAAGAGAAGAGATGTTGATGATGACCAAAAGGGCAAAAGGAACTACTCAGAGGAATTCATAGCTCTCCTTCCAGGATCAAATCAAGGAAAGAAGGTAAATGAAAAATACCTTGGTGACAATATGGCTTATGTTAGAGATGCTAAGAGTCTTAACTATTCGAGATATCATTTGTTTAATTATTTCCATAAGAATAGTGAGGGTCTTGTTCTTGTGTCAAACCCTTGGACCTTAGGGATAGCAAAATTAATAGTTCCTGATGTGTTTGTGGATGTGGATATGTTATTAGAATTGGCTAGTAGGTATGATACCATTTCAAAGACCACAAAAAAGGATGATGGAACAACCCTAGTAACTCTTGATAAGGAATCATTCATGAAAGCTTTCAATATATCTAACCCCTACACAATAGAGATAAACTTGAAAGCCTTAGCGGCTAGGTATACTAGGGAGGCTTTTTTTGTAGCTAAATTGATCCAAGCCCATGTACCAAAAGGAACCAAAAACAACATAGCATCTATTACTAATGACAATGCACCCTATTTATACAAGGACTTGGCCTTTTACATGAAGTGCATTTGTTATGGCCTATGTAGAGTTCTAGAAGTTGATAGTGGAAAAGAAAGGATATCTTATGATATTCTAATGATTGTTTTGAACTTGCAAAGTCCCTATGTCAGCATAGATTATGATTACATCTAGTATGTAATTGAAAAGATGCATCAGGGATTTATGGATATTCAAAGCAAGGAAGGAAGCCCTAAATTCCTAAAATATTCTTTACTCATGCATTTGATTTTGTTCTATAATTTCAATATCATGGACCAGCCCAATCTGAGACCTAAAATATTCTATTATGGTCAAGCCAACCCTGTACAACTTTGGTTGATGGTATGGAATTATACATCCAGGGAAATTGAGTTCTGTGCTTTCCAGAACTGGATGGTATATCCCCTATTGGGAAGCTTAGGAGTCAACGTGAAAAGGCTACCAATCAAGGTATTGCAACTTTTGAGGCCTTGCAATTTTGTTGATAAATGGAATAGAGATCACAATTGGGGAGACTTTTATTACCATACTAATTTCACTCTAATTATATTTTATGGTTTATCCCAACCACCACACATTTTACCATATAGGGTGCTACCAAGGATTGTTGTCATGGAGTTCATAAGGTAGCTTATGCTGAATGACAAGGAGCATTTGGCTCCACATGGAAAAGGAACATTCACAACTCAACAATTTATTATTTCTGATTTTACAATTGATAAGAGGGCCTATGATTCACTGAGTAGATGGTTAAGCCACTTCAGGATGAATATAGCCTTGTATAGGTATGTGGATACAAAGGGATATATATCTAGTTTAAAAAGACTCCTAACACCCACTATTTCTAATACTAAGGTGCATGAGCAATGTGAAGAGGAAGATCTTATCAGGAACATCCTAGAAGAGGATGAAATTACAAGTAGGACAAAAAGTTCCAAGATTTGATGGATTTAGAGAAACAACTTAAGAAGAAAGGGATCCCATTTGGGGGTTATTTCCCTAGTATGCCTTATCTACAAAGATTGGATAAGATGATTGAGTCTTATGGAACACTGTGTAGCCAGCTTGAAGAACAAATAGAAGATAAGGACAGAGGTCCAAATAAACATTCTTCCTTAGAATATAGTGATAAAATTTACTTAGTACACATCCCTCCACTGATGGATTAGCCACCTCAGAATGAGGAAAACATAATTGACCTAACTCAAGGACAAGAGGCTGAGGTAGTTATTGAACCTCCAAAGAAAAATCAAAAGGTGGAAATAGGGGAGCCTTCTGATGTCAAGACACAGAAGAGGAAAAAGGATAAAGTAAGTGCATTTTTCACTGGAAAAAGGGCCTATGATCATCAACTGAGGAAGTTCATAAGAGAAGGAAAAAATAAAAAAGAGGACATTGATGAAAATGCTAAGATGCCTCTGTTATTATGCCAAGATGAAAGGGAGCTACAAAAAGAAGAATTCTTGAAAGATGATGAGTTCATAAAAACTAAATAATTCAAGGATTTTCTTATTTGTGCTAAACAACAGCAAGTGGGGTCACAACTGCAATTGGTAGGAGAAGGGGAAATAACAAGTGAAGCCTTACATGATCTTCAAGAATATGATCCAGAATCAGAGAACATGACCCCAGATGAAGCTAGACAGTTAGTAAAGTCTAGTGGCATGTTACTTGTAGAGGAATGGGACCTAGCCTCAGCTTTCATCATAGAATAGATAAGGAGGTAGCCAGACATCAAATTCTCTTCAAAAACACAAGTGGGAGAGATGATTAAAGGATGTGGTTATAATGCACAGTCCCAAACCCTAGCCATATGGGCTCTAGCTCCTGAGAACCAAAAGCCCTCATTGATAAATGTACAAGAAAAGATGGATGGGGACAAAATCATCTGGTCCATCCATAATACAAGGGAATTAGAGATTCCACAGGCCCTAACTCACTTTGCTTATTTAAATGAAGCAAAAGTTGTGCAAATGTCAAATAGATATCAAAAACTATTTGATGAGGCAAGTCTTGTTGTGAAAGACAGAGAGCTGGGTTTAATAAAGTTAAATGCACTAGAGAAGCTAGTAGCATAATTGATTGAAAAGATACAAGAGATCCCTCAAGCTACTCCTGCTGAGCCAAAACAAGTGGCAGATGTAGAGGTACAAATAGAGGATGCAGAGGAGTTTGAGAAGGAAACAGAGCTCAAAGATACATAGTAGAATAATGTGGATTTAGAAGCCTTTTTGAAAATTTTGTAACACAGAATAAATATCCTGAAGGATAAGGTTGATCTAGTACATGGAGCCTACAATAAGTTGCCTGGCTTGCAGATTGAGGTAACAAATTTTGTTTCAATTTTGAACCCCTATTTTGGGACTTGGTCAGTTAGGAAAAATCTATTTGAAAGATTAGTATCTCTGCATCCACTTAGGGCAGACCTCCCAGAAATAGTGACACAAGTTGGTGAAGAAATAGAGAAAATTGGGGTAACCTTGTCTTTCTTTAAGGGCAAGGAAAATCAGATTGAAGCCATAATAAACATGTTTAGATTTGATTATAATAATTTTATTCCTTCTATAAGAAGAGAGGATGATCAGATCAATGTAGTGGAGGTATGGAGACGAGAATTTGATTCATTAATACTTCATAAAGAGGCATTTATTTCTCACAACAATGAATTGGATATGGAAAGGTTCAATAGAACCTTAGATGAGGCATTTAAGGCCGAGATAGACTTAAACAAGTTTGTGACAAATGTCAAGAGCATAATAGATGCTAGATGAGAGAGTCAAAAAGCACATCTAGAAAGAATTCAGAGCTTTAATTGGCCCGCAGAGGAAGAGGTTGCATCATGGGATGTTCTCACCAAGCCCAAGAAAAAGAATCATGTGAGAGCTAACCTAGACATAATGGATGAAGAGTAGAAGGACACCTGGCACCTGATCTTTGAGCACAGGGAGGTTAGTCATCAGAAAGATTAGTGTATGTTATCTTGTAATGGTGGTAAATAAATCTTGCAATAACTATTGGAGGCTATCTATAATATCTTCAGACAGAGGTGCCAGCTATCAAGAAATTTCAAGATCAAATTTGATTGTATTCCTATTTTCTCCTTCCATCGCTTGGAGTCTTATTGTATTTTGTCTTCTTCTATCTTTTAGGGTTAGGTCTACAACCATCCAAAAAATTTTGCATCCTTAGTCTTTAAGGATTCCAAGATGGTTTAGACTCTATATATAGAAAGTTATATCATTTTTGTAAAGAGAGATGAGAGGTGAAATATAATTGCAAGGAAGACTACTCAATTTTGTCTGAGCTTTGTTCTTATTGTCTATTGAATATATTTGAAGAAATAAAAATATTAATAAAATACATTGCAGTTTCTATTTTATATCTTGTGTTGTCTCTTTATATTTATGTTCTAGCTCATGTATGTTTAATTTGCAAGGCATTTTAGATATACCAATTACAAGGTGATTGTGCAGTTAATTGTGAGTTCTTTCAAGGAAGGAGTAATTATTACAGGTGATTCCATAGAGCTAAGCATTAGTGTTAGGATCTAATAATAGGGGTGTGGGAGTGAAATGATAGTCTGTAAGGAATTCTATCTAAATTGCATGTATTTTCATTAATTAGTTTATTATGGATTTACATTTGATATTGACTCTTTGCCCAAGGATTAGGCACTGGTTTACAGTTTGGCAAGCAGTAAATCATCATCCAAATATTAAATAAAATCAATTATTTACACTTAAGTTGGAAAGAATACATATGATTAAGCAATTGTATTAGGGAATACAATTTAGTTTATTGATTCCTTAAAGAGATAATCTTTAGGTTAACCCTCCTAGGTTCATAGAACTCCAAAAGGAAGAAGGATGAGAGTCCTTATCTAAATGATTTTTCTATGGTCATTTTCATGGTTTGGCTTATTAAGCTCTGTGTCAAACTAGTCATAATTATCTTATTCTATTAATTGATGCAGTAAGAGGCAATAGATAAATTAGTGAAATCCCTAATCCACTATCACAGATACTGAGAATCAGTAATCATTTGAAGGTACAGCCGCCTGAGCATGTGGATCTCAAAGTAGGAGGAGGAATTGGTCCTCATCAATTAGGATGTCTCTTGCATGGGTTAAATTGGAAATATAAAGAGTAAACATTCACACTATTTTAAGAACCTGCAAGAAAAATCCCTAACAAATTGGCGACTCTGTTGGGGAAGAAAAGAATTATCCCAAAATCTCTGGTTAAAGAATATTGATACCATAGATTAAGTTTTCTCATCCGAGTCGCACTAGCAAATTTGTGACTCCGCTGGGGATTTTATAAAATATTGTCAAATTTGCAGACAATCTCTGGTGTTATTATAAAAGCTAATCAAGTTTACAGTTGAGTTTGCCTATCTAAGTCATTCTTAAAGTATTCATATTTAAGTTGTGTTGTATTTTTTCCAACTTTTTTTGGGTGGCGACTCTCAAAGAAAATCTTTGTAATCAGTGCTAAAGTAAAATTCAAATATTTATACACATCTTTTTCAATATGATACAAGATCAAGAATGAGAGATAATCCTGAAGTAGAGTAGGATAGTGGATTCCCAACTACTTCTAGGACTAAGATGTCTTGGAGAGAAAATAAGAACCAAGCTAATATAAATGAATCATCTCCAAAAAAAGAAGAAAACAACACTAGAAGAAAAGAAACAAACCAATCCAGTCATGAGGGGAACACCTTAGAGTATGAAGAAGCCCCTGACCTAGGATTAGAAACATATGCAATTACCAGTACTTCTAGTGAAAGAGAAGGGATTGATACTATTAGTTCAGGTTCTAAAGTTCCTTATGATGAGCTTGCTGAAGAAGAAAGAATCTTAACGAGGCAGTTGGCCCTTATTCAACAAAATAAGAGAGAAAAATATTTAAAAAAGAAAAAAACATGATAAAAGAGATGTTGATAAATTTAGAAGAAGATCATTAAGACATCAAACAACAAATAATATTGAGAGGTCTCATAGAGACCAAGAAACACCAATCACTCACAAAATTTTTGGTTCAAAAGCTTCTAGAGATAAAGGAAAAAAGAAAGTTACTGGAAGTGAAGTTGATGAACCAAAAATTCACAAAGTCCTGACAGAACAAATGTCTAAGTTAGACATTGATCTTGAAAGATCAAAAAGGGAGAAATAAACCATGGCTAAGATACTAGAAAAGGAAGAAGCAGAGGCTTCCACCTTGGAGATGAAGAAGAATATTGATTTCTTGCAATATTCTAAATATTCTTATGCTAGTCCTGAAAATATTACAAATTCGAAAGCCAAAGTTGTCACTTTCCAAGATGATGATAAATTTCAAAGGAAACCATTGCAAATAGAAAGGTACAAAAAATTTACTGTTATTGGTATTCCTGGTTACCCTAATACAATACCTAATGATATTGGGAAAAAAACTCCCAAATGTTTTAGGAAATAACATTATTTCTTGTAAATTACATTTGAGAAATTTTATAGATATCATAGATGATCTGAATATTAATCATGAATATGTCCTAATGAAGCTCTTTGTTCAATCCTTAGTAGAAGAAACTAGGAATGGTTTAGAGGATTATCTAATGGTTTTGTTGTTGTCAAGTTGACACTCAGGGTGTATATGACTAATTTTTTGTTGTCATTATGGCAAAAAAGTCATATGAAGTTTTGTCAAGTAAACGTGGAAGATAAAATTGGCTAAGTATAGAAGACAGAACATAACAGAGATATGTAGTTGATCAGTGCACCAGTGCACATGCATAATATTGAATCAGACTACGTGCCTCCATACTTAAGCTTTATGATATGTCATCAAGCTTAGTCTATAAACACATGGTACGGTATGACAGTACAGAGAAGTTACAGCAAGATTAAGTGCCACTAGCAATTCAGAAAGCAGAGTATGAAGCCGACCTCAAATTTTGGATTAGCGTATAATATTTTATTTTGTAATGGCCATGTACCTATTGTAATATGTTTTTAATTGTGTCTTTAACACTCATGTAAATATACTTAAGCCAAATTGTTTGGAAGCATTGTGTATGTTGTTTTTGGGTTGACTAAGGTCTTGTTTTTGGTCGCGTCTATTCAGGCATGTATATATACTTAGACATGAAATTTTGTATGGGCTGTAAGAGTTGAAAAATAAGAAGAGAAGATATCCAGAAGATCAATATGAGAAAATCAGTATTAAGTAGAAGTCTTCAAGAGATTAAAGCATCAGCGCATAAACGAAACTGACCAGACAACAGTGTCATTGCAGTAGTTCATCTTTTGATATAGTATGTATCTATTACCTAAAGGTTGTAGCCTTCATCCTATTGGGTAGTGAGCTCTAGAAGTGAGCCATTCACCTTTAACAGGGTTTTGTAAAGACTCCTAACAGGGTCATTGTACTTGCATTGTAAAGACTACTCCTAACAAGGAAAAGGAACTCTAACAAGTTCATAAGACTAGTACAATCATTTGTGGGTACTAATTCCCATCGGGGTTTTCCTCTGATCAAGGTTTCCCCGTAATCATATCTTGTGTTATGTGTTATTGGGTTATGCTTCAATTGTTATCTATTTGATTTAAGTTTCAAGTTGCTGAAATAAAGAAAAGTATATAAACGCTGATTCACCCCCCCTCTTAGTGTTTCTAACATTTGTAGCATCTATGGAAGAATTAATAGACTTATTCAAAGTTCTGTATGGTGAAAAAACAAATAAAGGATTTTTGTTAAATGAATTCAATAATATAAAGAAGAATTTCAATGAAGAAGCCACTGAATTCAACACAAGATTCCAAAGAGCCATGCACAAGCTATTTCAGAAGATCAAATTGAATGAAAAGGTATGTCTTCCTACATATCTGAATTCTTTTGATTCTAAGATGGGGTATGCTCATAGAGATAAAAATCTTAGAAGTCTTACTGATGCTTATAAAATAGTAGTGAACATAGAAATGAATATAATAGTGTCAGAAAAAATGGGTAGAAGAGATGATGTGTGTTTTAGTAGGAGCAACCAAAAAGAACCTGAATATAAAGAATATAAAGCTCCACAAAACAACATACCATCCTACAACAATAGTTATAATCCATAGAATAGGATGCATAATCATCCATATAGTACCCAGTTTAAGGATGGAAAGCCTATTGTCCCACCAAGAAAAGATAAACCTTATAATAGGACCCCTGATCCTTTACACAAAAATTTTGTAAACATGTGTAGTGATACTTATTGGTGTGAAGCTTTTCAAGCCCCACACAATCCTATTTTTTGTGTTGTATCCCTAGACATAAGTTCTAGTGAAGAAAAAAAAGGTGAAGAGGGTGAGCTATGTGATTATAATCGATGTGATATGACCAATTCTTATGCATGCCCTGATATAGATTCTAAATTGGAAGTTGAGAACCATGATATGTATGGTTCTCAAGGAAGAATGGAGGTATATCATCAATAATTCATGTCTAAAAGTGAAGAAGAGGAGGTTGATGATATAAGATGCTATGCTTAGAATAGTCAAGAATCTACCATAATAAGGAAACCTTCTGATGAAGAAAAAGCTAGAATCACTATTGATTTAGTAAATAAGGCAAGAAGTAACTACCACTTGAGAAATAGAGTAGTGGGTGATGTAGGTAGTCAACCAGATGACATCTTTGTCAAAGAAAACAAAATAGATGCCAAGTATACACCAAAAAGAGGACCTGGGGAAAATGTAAATAAGCCTAAGGTTAAAATTGTAAGCAAAGCTAATGAGTCAAATATTGTCCATGAGGGAAAAACTAAAGTACTAGAAACAAGTGCTTCCTCTTCTAAAGTTGAAAATAAGAAATCAAGAAAGGAAGAGTCTACTTTGAATATTCAAATAGAGGATAATAATATCATTGTTGAAAATCCAAAGTCCTCTGATGTGAAATATACTCCTGTTGATATGGGTCAATGTCTGTCACAAATGACTGTCAAGGTCCCATTTCTAGAAATGATGAGGATAAAAGAACATAAGGAAAAATTCCTTTTAGTATTAAACAGTGTTTCTCCAATGAAACTCCAAAAATCAGAAATTGTTGAAAAGAAGTCTAAAAAATAAGGGCAAAGAGCCTGAGGGAATGATTTCTGAGATCCCTCATATTTATCTAAATACAAATACTTCTACAGGAATTGTTGATCTTTTTTTCCTAACATTGGTAATTAATGGTAAGATGCTCAAAAATTGTATGATAGATTCTAGAGCATCTATTATAGTTATGCCTACAAAAATAATGAGATCCATGGGATTACAAGTTGATACTCCTCATGGGAGGTGTCAAGAAATGGATTCTAGAGAGATCCATGTTGTTGGTACCATTGAAGCTTTACATTATAAGTTAGCTATATTTCCTGACATGGTATTGACAATGAGTGTATTGGTGGTTGATATCCCACCTCATTATGACATGTTGTTGTCAAGGAAATGGAGCGTTTCAATGGGTGGCAATATTCAGTATGATTTATCTTATGCCACTTTCAACATTGCTAGAAATAATGTCTAGGTATCCAGAGAAGGTAGGCGACCTCATATGATTGAGTTACATGAAGATACTGACATTAATTATTGTGTAGATATTGACATGGAGAACTTCAGAGTGAACAGGAGTGCTCATCAATGTAAAAATGTTGATCCCTTAAATGAGGAGCTGAGTACACAACAAGATGATTTATGGAATATGTATTTTGATGGAGCCTATTCTAAAGAGGGATCAGGAGGTGGTGTTTTATTTATTTCTCCATTAGGTACAACATTTAAGTATTCTTTCCTATTATCATTCCAATGTACAAACAATATTGCAGATTATGAAGCTTTGTTTTTGGGTCTAGATATGGCCTCTAAGAATGGAATAAAATGTCTAAAAGTTTATGGTGATTCCAAGTTAGTAGTAGCCAAAGTCAGGTCTAAATATGCTGTGAAAAATGATAGATTGAAAATGTATAAGCATGCTATTTGGGACCAAATTGAATCTTTTGAGGCCTTTAATATTAACTGGATAGAAAGGTCCAAAAACATCATGGCAGACATCTTAGCTAATGTTGCTTTGAAGATTGGTGATTTGACCTAAAATGGGGTATCAATAGTTGAGATTAAGACAAGACCAGTTGTCCCTGATAACATTTACAACTAGAAAGTATTTGAAGATGACCATGATATTCTTAGATTTATTCAATTCCTAGACCATTATGAAGACCAACATATAGATTGTAATGCTTTGCTTGAGGTTATTGATGGCAGGGATTGTGTTTTGGGGAATGAGGTTGTCCAATTAAGTTCAAATCAGATCCCTAAGGGCCTGGTAGAATTAGAAGCATTGTTTGGTAATCAAAATGATCATTCATTAAAAATGAGCAATGATGAAATTGAGGATTTGGAAGAAATAAATTTAGGATTAGAGAACACTCCTCAAATAGTCTATATTGGAAAAGGATTAGATTCCGATGTCAGAAAAAATCTGATAAAATTACTAAGGAAACATAAGCATGTATTTGCATGGTCTTATGAAGATTTGACAGCTTATAGGGAAGACCTTTTCCAACATGAAATCCCATGAAAAACATATGTTAAGCCATTCAGACAGAAATAGAGACCAATCAACCCATTTTTGGCTCCTAAGATGCAACAAGAGTTGATGAAGCTAAAAGATACAAGGATTATTCAGCCCATAAGACATTCAACTTGGGTCTAAAATTTAGTCCCAGTGAGAAAGAAGAATGGTGACATAAGGTTGTGTGTTGCTTTCAAAAATTTAAACATTGCATCTCTGAAGGACAATTATTATTTACCTAATATGGAGGCAATGTTACACAAGATTATTGGTTGTGAGCTATTATCAATGATGGATAGTTTTTCAGGATACAACCAGGTGTTAGTAAAAGAATTAGAATAGTTCAAAACTACAATTACTAGTACTTGGGGGACTTATGTTTATGTTAGAATGCCATTTGGGCTAATAAATGTAGGAGTAACTTTTCAAAGAGCCATGGATGTTGCTTTCAAAGAATTTATTGACTTGTTCATGGTAATATATCAAGATGATTTGGCAACATTTTCCAAAAAATCAGAGGATCATTGTGAACACCTAGAAAAAAAATTTAATAAAGCTTTGGAGTATGGTGTTTCCTTGAATCCCAGAAAATGTCAATTTACAGTGACAGAAGGAAAGTTGCTGGGACATATAGTGTTAAAGGATGGAGTGGGATTGACCTATAAAGGATAGAATCCATTCAAAAGGTCACTTCTCAAAGAAATATCAAAGGTGTACAATCTTTCTTAGGAAAGATTAATTTTGTGAGAAGATTTATTGCAAATTTTGCTAAGATTGTCAAACCAATAATTAAACTCTTGAAGAAATATGCAAAGTTTGAGTGGAATGAGGAAGCACGATTAGCTTTTGAAAGAATTAAGAAACAAGTTCAAGAGTCACCTGGCTTGAGATCCCCTGATTACAGTAAGCCTTTCTCATTATTATCATTTTCATCTTTCCATATAATTGCTACTATTTTATTGCAAAAAGATGAGGAGGGTTTTGAGCATCCTATTGCATTTTTTACCAAATCTCTCCAAGCTCCAGAGTTAAATCATGAAATGATGGAGAAAAAGGCATATGCTTTGGTAAAAGTTGTAAAATCATTCAGACCTTATTTGGTTTGTGCCAAAGTATTAGCATATGTACCTCATTCAACAGTTTAGGACATCCTTACTCAATCAGAAGTGATTGGTAAGAGGTGCAAATGGATCAATAGGATCCAAGAGTTTGATTTAGAAATCCATATTAACAAATTGGTGAGAGGAAAAGTCTTAGAAAAAATTATGATAGAAGAAAATTTAGACTTGGTGCAAGTAAATAACACAAAGGTACATGATTCGACAATAACTTGTATTGAAAGACAACCTTTTTATGTTGATATTATGTACTATTTGAAGAATGCCAAGTGTCCTGAGGTTATGATAGATAATCAGAAAATAAATATTAGGTTTTAAGATCAAAGGTACACCTTATTACAAGGAGATTTGTATTGGAAGGATAGAAATGGTGTACTATTATTATGTTTAGATCAGAATCAAGATGAGAAGGTATGAGTTGAGATGCATGTTGGAGTATGTGGAGGACATTTTTCTGCCAAGACCACTGCTCATAAAATCTTGAGGGATAGATATTATTGGCCTAGATTATTCAAAGATACTCATGCATTTGTCAGAAAATTGTAACCTTGCCAAAGGTTTTCAAATAAATTGAAATTCTCAAGTGCCCTATTACTAAATCCTATAAGTGTTGAAGCACCTTTTTCCATGTGGGGGATTGACTTCATTGGAGAGTTTTTAGAGAAATCTAGTGGTGGACATAGTTAGATACTAGCTGCCATTGATTATTTCACAAAGTGGATAGAAGAAATTCCCACAAAGAAAGAAACTAGTAAAGTGGTCACTAATTTTCTGATGGAAAACATTCTAACCAGATTTGATGTTCCTGAAAAATTGGTAATGGACAATGCTATGTGCTTGTGATCAGATGAAATTAAGGATTTTTGTGATGAGTATGGGATTATGATGTCATATTCTTCCCCATATCATCCTAAAGCAAATGGCCAAGAAAAATCCAGAAACAAGAGCATATTAAAAATCTTGAAGAAGACCCTTGAGAAGAATAAAAAAGCTTGGAATACAAAACTGAAACTTGCTCTATGGATTGATAGGATAACAGTGAAAAAATAAACTGGTAAGTCACATTTTGAACTTGTATATAGTATGCAATCCATAATACCCATGAATAATTTGCTTCTAGTATACAAGTTTATTCGGGAAGAAGAGCTAGATATTTCTGAACCTATCCAAGATAGGATGATGCAGTTAGCAGAACTAGATGAGGTCAGAAAAGATAGTCAAAAGGAGAACATTAAGTTACAATAGAAAATGAAATATCTATTTGATAAGAGAGAAAGTAACAGAAAATTTCAGCCCGATGATTTAGTACTCCACTGGAATGTAAGGGCTGAAGACAAAGGGAAACACAAAAAGTTTGAATCATTATTATTCGGTCCCTTTGTGGTTAATCAAATTCTTGTAAAATATTCATATTTATTGAAAAATATGGACGGAGAAGAATTTGAATTGCTAGTGAATTTCCAGTGCATGGACAATTCTTGAAACCTTTCTTCAGTTGAAAATGAAATTTCAATGCACAGTAGTCTTGTATCATATGTATAGGTGTGTTTCTTTCTGTTGTGTGTTTACTTTCTATAGTAGGTTAGTAAGCATGGTCTTCCTCCCAGAGATCTATGGTTCTTTCTATAAACTTGCATTTAAGCATCCTCAGATAGAGCCACTGTTGGTTGTATTTCCAATTTTGAAACTTGCTATTAAAATTTTTGAGTTCCCAGTGTTATTCCTGCTTAGAAGGTCAAAATCATGTCTAGTGCTATCAAAATTTCTCTGAAAATGATGGTCTCCAAGCCTTAAAATAAAAGAAGTGTGTAAAACCCTAAGTCCTAGGTCAGTTTTCATTTATATTTAAGAGAAAACCCTAGTTCTTCAAAATGGTTTGTATTTTGCAGTTACTTTTTCAGGAAATTTGAGTCACTTAAGTCATGTGCCTTTTTCATGTTTTATAAGTTAGTTGCGATGTCTCTTTAAGCTTAAAGAATATTCCATTTTTCTTTGAGACTCAGTGAAATGCTTGGTCACGTTATCTCCATAAGAAAAGAATATGCTTTCAATGATAAGGAGATTTAACATTGATCGTTAATTTAGATCTTGATCTAGTGGTTCATGCAAAGTCACATTTAAAACCCCAAAGTTAACGAATCCTATGGAGACTTTGAGATCATTCAGTCATGTAGTCTCATAAACAGATCAAAGTTAAAGATGTGTTGAATTTTTCATGCAGTTGCATGATCATGAAAGGAAATAAGAGTTAAGTCAAATCTTATGAGACTCAGCCATAGCCATTGATTTTAAAGATGATCTTGTGGTGCATGTAAAGTCTCCAGATAAACTCTTCAGTTAAGTAATCTTAAAGCGACTTTGAGTTTCTTTTGTCGCAGTGTCTCACAAGTTTACCAAGGTTAAGAGATGAGTTAAATGTATTCAGTTGTGATATATTTAATGAAACAAGGGTTAAGTTAAAAGATATGAGATATAGAAATTGTAGTCAGATTAGAGGAAGATCTAAAGGCTGGTGTTCAATCTCAAAGTAAACCTTGAGTCAGATAATTTATTTAGTGATAATGAGATTCAGTTAGTTGTGAGGTCTCAATAAGAAATATGGTTAATAAAGGTTAAGTAAAAGCTCAAGTGAAGTTTGTAGTGAAGAAATCTAAACCATAAATAAGAAAATATCTAATGAATGGCATGAAGTCGCTGATAGAAGTCAACAAGTCAAAGAAAGTTCAGTGATTCGGCGGTAGTGATGCAGATATGAACATGTGTTTAATTCATCTCAAAGATCTACGGACTGCGTAAAGTCTCAATACAAACACAAGGTTGAGAAATTTATCCCGTGACTTAGAGATAGATTTAGTCATGAAGTCTCAAGATGAACAATAGTTAAAGACAAAACTAAGGATATTTCACACGAGACGTTGGACTAAAAGATGATCTAAAGGTAGCCACAAAGTCTCATATCAATTGAACAAAGTACAAAATGGATGTGAGATTTCACATGAACCATCTAATTGAAAGAATATTGGATGGTGGTCGTGTAATCTCTATTGAAACTCAAGGTAAGTAAAATCTTTCAGTGACTGAATTTGTATAGTCGTGAAGTCTCAAAAGGGAACCGAAGGTTTAAGCAGAGTTAATTTTTTTCCTTAGTCACGAAATCTCAGAAAGAAACATGAGTTAAGTGAATTCATTCAGTGACTAAGAGATAAACATTAATCAAAGACTTGATTGAACTATGAACGTTAAATCTCAGAACAAAACCAGGGTTAAAGCTAACTCTCAGCGACAAGGAGATCATACAATCAAGCAGTCACGAAGAAGAACTAGAGTATGATCAAGGTAAAGTATAAGGTTTTCTCCTGTACCATGTTGTACAGTCATCAGCCAATCAAAACATAAAGATTATGACAACATGTTTTAAGATTTTCTGAGTTGTGATAAAATAGCCAATCATATCAAATCTTGAGCCTGTTTTGAATATAATAAGGTTTTAAAAGAAAAAGAACTCAATTAAAATTGATCACTTGTCAGTTTCAAATGTCACGGCTAGGAGGAGAAATTGATATCAAAGCAAGTAGAAGTAATGACAGAAGTGACTGAATTGCAAATTCATGATTTTGAAATGAGATTTGTGCATTGATTTCTCTGAATAGATAAGCATTACCGTTGTTCAATCCATTTTACCAAAGTTTCAATTTTCAGAGCTAAGAATTTGCATAAGTGATTAGTGCTTTCAAGAGAATAGATTTTTCCAGATTTGCAGAGTGAGGAAAGAGATTTGATCAGTACTATTCCAGTTTAGTATGAACAAGATGAGTAGAGCAATGAGTGTTGCTTCAACCCGTGGGAAGAGTGGAGATGTTGATGATGACCAAAAGGGAAAAATGAACTACTCAGAGGAATTCATAGCTCTCCTTCCAGGATCAAATCAAGGATAGAAGGTAAATGATGAATACCTTGGTGAAAATATGGCTTATGTTAGAGATTATAAGACTCCTAACTATTTGGGATGTCATTTGTTTAATTATTTCCATAAGAATAGTGAGGGTCATGTTCCTGTGTCAAACCCTTGGACCTCAGGGTTAGCAAAATTAATAGTTCTTGATGTGTTTGTGGATGTGGATTTGTTATTAGAACTGGATAGTAGGTATGCTACCATTTCAAAGACCATAAAAAGGATGATGGTGCAGCCCTATTAACTCTCGATAGGGCATCATTCATAAAATCTTTCAATAAATGTAACCCCTGCACAATAGAGATAAACCTGAAAGCCTTAGCGGCTAGGTATACTAGGGAGGCTTGTGTTGTAGCCAAATTGATCCAAGCCCATGTGCCAAAAGGAACCAAAAACTACATAAAACCTATTCCTAATGACAATGCACCCTATTTTGACAAGGACTTGGCCTTTTACATGAAGTACATTTCTTATGGCCCGTGTAGAGTTCTACGAGTTGATAGTGGAAAAGAAAGGATATCTTTTGATATTCTAATTATTGTTTTGGACTTTCAAAGCCCCTATGTCAACACAGATTATGATTACATCCAATATTTAATTGACAAGATGCATCAGGGGTTTGAGGATATTCAAAATAAAGAAGGAAGCCCTAAATTCCTACAGTATTCTTTACTCATGCATTTGATTTTGTTCTATAATTTCAATAACATGGACCAACCCAATCTGAGACCTAAAAGATTCTATCATGGTCAAGCCAACCCTGTACAACTTTGGTTGAGGGTATGGAATTATACATCCAAGTAAAATGAGTTCTGTACTTTCCAGAACTAGATGGTATATCCCATGTTGAGTAGCTTAGGAGTCAACATTACTAGGCTACCAATCAAGGTATTACAACTTTTAAGGCCCTGCAAGTTTGTTGATAATTGCAATGGAGATCACAACTGGGGAGACTTTTATTACAATAATAATTTCACTCTGATTAGAGTTTATGATTTCTCCAAACCACCACACATTTTACCATATATGGTGCCACCAAGGATTGATGTCATGGAGTTCATAAGGCAACTTATTCTCATTGACAAGGAGCATTTGGCTCCACATAGAAAAGGAACATTCACACCTCTGAAATTTATTGTTTCTGATTTTACAATTGGTAAGAGGGCCTATGATTCAGTAAGTAGATGGTTAAGCCACTTCAAGATGCATGTAGCCTTGTACAAGTATGTGGATATAGATGGATTTATATCTACTGCAAAAAGACTCCTGACACCCACTATTTCTAATACTAAGGTGCATGAACAATGTGAAGAGGAAGATCTTATCAGGAACATCCTGGAAGAGGATTAAATTACAAGTAGGAAAAAAAATTTCCAAGAGTTGATGAATTTAGAGACACAACTTAAGAAGAAAGGGATCCCATTTAGGGGTTATTTCCTTGGTAAGACTTATCTACAAATATTGGATAAGATGATTGAGTCTTATGGAACACTGTGTATCCATATTGAAGAACAAATAGAAGATAAAGACAGAGGTCCAAATAAACATTCTTCCTAAGAATATAGTGATAGAAGTTACATAGTACATATCCCTCCACCAATGGATCAGCCACCTCAAAATGAGGAGAAAATAATTGACCTAACTCAAGGACAAGAGGCTGAGGTAGTTGCTGAACCTCCAAAGTAAAATAAAAAGGTGGAAACATGGGAGCCTTCTGATGTCAAGACATAAAAGAGGAAAAAGGATAAAGTAAGTGCATTTTTCATTGGAAAAAGGGCCTATGATCATCAATTGAGGAATTTCATAAGAGAAGGAAAAAAGAAAAAAAAGGACACTGATGAAAATGTTGAGATGCCTCTGTTGTTATGCCAAGATGAAAGGGAGCTACAACAAGAATAATTATTGAAAGATGATGAGTTCATAAAAACTAAAGAATTCAAGGATTTTCTTATTTGGGCTAAACAACAGTAAGTGGGGTCACAGCTGCAATTGGCGGGAAAAGAAGTGATAACAAGTGAAGCCTTGTAGGCTTTTCAAGAATATGATCTAGAATCGGAGAACATGACCCCAGATGAAGCTAGACAGTTAGTAAAGTCTAGTGGCATGTTACTTGTAGAGGGATGGGACCTATCCTCAGCTTTCATCATAGATTAGATAAGGAGGTAGCCAACCATCAAATTCTCTTCAGAAACACAAGTGGGAGAGATGATTAAAGGATGTGGTTATAATGCACAGTCACAAACCCTAGCCATGTGGTCTCTAGCTCCCAAGACCCAAAATCCCTCATTGATAAATTTACAAGAAAACATGGATGAGGACAAAATCATCTGGTCCATCCACAATACAGGGGATTTGGATATTTCACAGGCCCTAACTCACTTTGGTTAGTTAAATGAAGCAAAAGCTGTGCAAATGTCAAATAGATATCAAAAACTATTTGATGAGGAAAATATTATTGTGAAATACATAGAGTTGGGTTTAATAAAGATAAATGCACTAGAGAATCTAGTAGCAGAATTGATTGAAAATCTACAAGAGATCCTTGAAGCTACTCCTGCTGAGCCAAAAAAAGTGGCAGATATAGAGGTACAAATAGGGGATGCAGGGGAGTTTGAGAAGGAAACATAACATAAAGATACAGAGTAGAATAATGTGGCTTTAGAAGCCTTTTTGAAAATTTTGCAACACAAAATCAATATCTTGAAGGATAAGGCTGATCTAGCACATGGAGCCTACAATAAGTTGCCTGGCTTGCAGATTGAGGTAACACATTTTGTTTCAATTTTGAACCCCTATTTTGGGACTTGGCTAGTTAGGAAAAATCTATTTGAAAGATTAGCATCTCTCCAGCCACTTAGGGAAGACCTCCCAAAAATAGTGACACAAGTTGGTGAAGAAATAGAGTAAATTGGGGTAACCTTGTCTTTCTTTAAGGGCATGGAAAGTTAGATTGAAGCCAAACTAAACATGTTTTCATCTAATTATAATAATTTTATTCCTTCTATAATAATAGAGGATGATCAGATCAAGGAAGTGGAGGTATGGAGAGGAGAATTTGATTCATTACTGCTTAGTAAAGAGGCATTTATTTCTCACAAAAATGATTTGGATATGGAAAGTTTCAATAGAACATTAGATGAGGCATTTAAGGCCAAGACAAACTTCAATAAGTTTGTGACATATGTTAAGAGCATAATAGATGCTAGATGGGAGAGGCAAAAAGCACAACTAGAAAGCATTCAGAGATTTAATTGGCCTGTAGAGGAAAAAGGTTGCAGCATGGGATGTTCTCACCAAGCCCAAGAAAAAGAAGCCTTCAACAACTGACCTAGACATAATGGATGAAGAGTAGAAGGACACTTGGCACTTGATCTTTGAGCACAGGGAGGCTAGTCATTAGAAATATTAGTGTATGTTAGCCTGTAATGGTGGTCACTAAATCTCGTAATAACTATTGGAGGCTATCCAGAATATCTTCAGACAGAGGTGCCAGCTATCAAGATATTTCAAGATCAAATTTGATTATATTCCTATTTTTTCCTTCCACTGCTTGGAGTCTTATTGTATTTTGTCTTCTTCTATCTTTTAGGGTTAGGTCTAAAACCGTTGGAAGCTTGTTGCATCCTTAGTATTTAAGGATTACAAGATGGTTTAGATTCTATATATAGAAAGTTGTATCATTTTTGTAAAGAGAGATGAGAGGTGAAATATAATTGCAAGGTAGACTACTCAATTTTGTCTGAGCTTTGTGCTTATTGTCTATTGAATGTATTTGAAGAAGTAACAATATTAATAAAATGCATTGCAGTTTCTATTTTATATCTTGTGTTGTCTCTTTATATTTCTATTCTAGCTCTTGTATGTTAAATTTTTAAGGCATTTTAGATATACCAATTACAAGGTGATTGTGCAGTTACTTGTGAGTTCTTTCAAGGAAGGAGTAATTCTTACAGGTGATCCCAGAGAGCTAAGTATTAGTGTTAGGATCTGATAATAAGGGTGTGGGAGTGAAATGATAGTCTGTAAGGCATTCTATCTAAGTTGCATGTATTTTTATTAATTAGTATATTGTGGATTTACATTTGATATTGACTCTTTGCCCAAGGATTAGGCACTGGTTTAGGGTTTGGCAAGCAGTAAATCATCATCCAAATATTAAAGAAAATCAATCATTTACACTTTAGTTACAAAGAATATATATGCTTAAGAAGTTGTATTAGAGAACATAATTCATTTTATTGATTCCTTAAAGATAGAATCACTAGGTTAACCCTCCTAGGTTCAGAGAAATCCAAAAGGAAGAAGGATGAGAATCCTTATCTCACTGATTTTTGCTATGGTCATGTTCATGGTTTGGCTTATTAAGCTCTGTGTCAAATTGGTCACAATTATCTTATTCTATTAATTTATGCAGTAAGAGGCAATAGATAAATTAGTGAAAGCCCTAATCCACTATCACAGATACTGATAATTAGTAATCATTTGAAGGTACACCAGCCTGACCCTGTGGATCTCAAAGTAGAAGGAGGAATCATTCCTCATCAATTAGGATTTCTCTTTCATGAGTTCAATTGGAAATATAAAGATTAAGCACTCACACTATTTTAAGAACCTACAAGAAAAATCCCTAACAGGTAGCATCATTCCAAAACCTTATCGAGCCTCCATCATATTTTTCCATCTTGATGAATTTTATTCTATCACCGGTCATATGGTGAGTGCACCCACTGTCATTAATCCATTCACCACTATGAATCATGTTAGAAACCAAAGATCTCTCACCTTCTCTTGAGGGTTCTTCCTTTACTCCAACAAACACAATTTCTTCTTCATCAGTTCCATCAGATTCCTCATCGGTAATACTTGATGACATGTAACTAATTAAATGATTGACTTTATTAAGTTGAAGATGATGCAAGAAATTAAATCAGTTAATGTTTTGTATTTTCATTGATGTCGACTTGATATCATCTGTATGATCATGCCAAAGACTTTAGAGAACCAATGGAACAAAGGTTATACTTCCAGCAATGCATAAAAGTCTAGTATTCACTAAGTGACAGACTACAC
Organism: Thuja plicata; assembly: GCA_018584345.1. NCBI lineage: Eukaryota > Viridiplantae > Streptophyta > Pinopsida > Cupressales > Cupressaceae > Thuja > Thuja plicata. The sequence goes on along the minus strand of MU223045.1, from coordinate 1,226,112 downwards.
CGACGGAGTGCACACCATCGGTAAAGACAGAGATTAAAGTCACAGTGATGCCCAATGAGCAGAAGATAGTGTTGCCCAATGAAGCAGAATCACATGATACTCAGCAAGGTAAAAATAGTGTTTCCCATTGAACAAAGATCCAATGATGCCTGACGGATGGAGATCCCAAAGTTAACTGAAGCAACACTGATGGAATTGGCAGTTGTCACTGACGACGGACTATAGAATTGACTGACGGAACAAAGAGATCAGAAAATGACAAAATATCTAGCTGGCAGAGCTAAAGGATAAAATTAACTGGTTGTTTTATTTGTTTTATTCAAGCACAGTTAAGTAAGTGATTTGTACAGTTGGCAAGAAGATAACTACGAGATAAATCAGGAGTTAAAGCCATAAATCAATTTGGCTGGATTATTTTTCATGCCAAGAATCAAGAATCAAGAACCTAGAATTAAGGAAAATAATGTCTATTTAAGAGACAAGCATAATTCATTCCAGTGTGGTTGATATGAAATTAGATACACGGGGGAGTGAACTGATAGAAGATGCTGAAGAGAAACTGATGAAGGATTAACTTCATGCAGTCCTGATCAATCAAGCTAAGGAAAGCTAAAGTATTCTGCAGACACCAAAGAATAGTGAATCACAGCATCACAGAGCAGAAAGAGTTAAGTACAAAGGAATTGAATTGATACATTGATCAGAAAGACATTGTAAGTAGATAGATTTGAAAATCTGCAATTCAGTTGCATTAGAAATAGGTCATTTTGTTTCAGTTTAACCATTGAAGCATTAAAGTCTCCTAACAGAGCAGGACTTAACAGTATTTTGTAATTGAGGTATATCCTAACATATTACTAGAAGGTTGACTCATTATAGTAGCACCGGTCTTACCTAAAGCCTATTGACAGTCTAAGAAGGAGGCTGATTCAAGGATGGTAGTAAGATTTTTCATAAAGCCTATTGATAGTCATGATACTGATTCAAGGATGGTAACGTAGATGCCAGATACTTAGTGACAACCTATGTATTGAAAATCCTCTAACAAGGTTGCACTTAACAGTGTGTTTGTAACCTTTAAGAGGGTTGGCTCCTAACAGGGCTCACTTCAGAAGAGTGAAAATTTTGGGTACCGGTCCCAGTGGTTTTTCCCTTAACAGGGTTTCCATGTTAAAATCCTTGTGCTATGTGTGTATGGTTAATTACTTTAGTGTTTTACATTCTACATATGCATTTATGGATTGACTGGTATACTCTACATATTTATTGAGTATTGGTAAATATAATTTACTGCTTATCATTTATCAAGGATAAACAGGTCAGACAAGGTAAACCGACAGACAATTATTTGTTTCAATATTTCAAAGGCATGCATCTTGTTGGGACTTAATAATTTGAGAAGTATTGATTGGTGGATTAAATTTTAAATTGGATAAATAATTTGAGGCCACTGATTCACCCCCCCCCCCTCTCAGTT
>MU223045.1:1184331-1210754 GCA_018584345.1 Thuja plicata | reverse complement strand
CACTTCAGAAGAGTGAAAATTTGGGGTACCGGTCCCAATGGTTTTTCCCTTAACAGGGTTTCCACGTTAAAATCCTTGTGTTATGTGTGTATGGTTAATTACTTTAGTGTTTTACATTCTACATATGAATTTATGGATTGACTGGTATACTCTACATATTTATTGAGTATTGGTAAATATAGTTTACTGCTTATCGGTTATCAAGGAGAAACAGGCCAGACAAGTTAAATTGACAGACAGTTATTTGTTTCAATATTTCAAAGGCATGCATCTTGTTGGGACTTAATAATTTGAGAAGTATTGATTGGTGGATTAAAGTTTAAATTGGATAAATAATTTGAGGCCACTGATTCACCCCCCCTCCTCAGTTATTACTAACAATACCTTCCTCAACTAGGTAGCATAATTTCTTATTCTTATTCTTGAATCTTCTTAGCCTTTCCTTCCTATCATTATTAGGGAATCTAGAATCAATATGTCCAATTTTTTACATGCAAATAACTTCAAATGTAACTTACCCTTATATTTACCTTTCCCTCTAGGCAACCTTCTATCAAATAAAGCTTTCAATTCCTCATGTTCTCTTTCTTTAGACAAGATAGATTCATAATCATTAAATTAACATGCTAAAGAACTGTTAGATATCTCCTTTCCTTTCCTAGATGGTGCAAGAGTCAATGATGACTTGAAAGTAGCTTCAACTTTTGGCATACTATTATCATAATTGATTAACTCAAATGTAATTAATTTTCCTATTAATGCATCAAGAGTAACATTAAAAGTTCCTAGAGATCTGAGATATTGTATAGATGAAACCCTAATGGCATACTGAGGTAATAAATTTCTCAACATTTTTCTTACCACATCCTCCTTAGGAATATTATTACCAACACCTCTGATAGCAGCAACAACTTCTTTGATTCTGTGACTATATTGCTCAATGTTTTCATTTTCTTGTATCCTCATATCATCATAATTTCCTAGCAAACTATCAACCTTTGGTATTCAACTTTTCCCACATCTCATTAGCAGTATCCAAGTGTTTTAAATCAATAAAATATGCATCTAAAAGAGTACTAGCAATAGCTTCTATAATAGAAATATGTTCTTGTCTAACCTTCAATTGATCTGTAGGCAAGGTTCCTGAAGGGAAAGTATACTTATTAACCACATGATCCCAATATTGATTACCCATACATTTAAGATAGATCTTCGTCTGACCACACCAAACTGAGTAGTTCTCTCTTGTGAATTTAGGACCTTCCTTTCTCATCATCTTCAAATATTTACCTCAAGTTGTTAAGCTTCGCCACAGTAGAGGACCAAGGATATGATACTAATTGTTAGTCCTAAGGTCAAATTACTAAGAGAGGGGTGGGGGCAGAATCAATAATCTACCCAATAATCAAAATTTTCAACCTCTTAAACTTAAACCAACATTCACAAGATTAACCTTAATCAAATTAAATGAAAATAATAAACATGCAAGTCCATCAATAAAGTTGACACAATGATTTATCTTGTAGAAACCCAAATAGGGAGAAAACCACGATGGGGATTACTACCCACTAAATGATGTACTATTTTAAAGTACACCTTGTGAGGCACTCAACCCTGTTAGGAGTTTACAACAACACTATTGGGTGCTACCTAATTAAGGGATTTTCCTTAGGCCTGTTATGACCTTTACCCTATTAAGAGTATCCTTGTTAGAGGAATTTAAACAATTGACCGAGTGTCATCTTTTTAGAGGATTTATAGAAAAGATTTGTTAGGATCTACCCTGTTAAAGGGTTTAACCTGATACAACTGTTAGAGAATAACAGAAAGAATGATCTGTAGAAAAACACTACCTCTTCTTGATTAGACCCACTAAAGAACACAATCTATTTTCAACAAAATTAACTCTTCCATGGCTTGATTTCAACTCACACTTTTCACCGCACTTGTCCAAAACTTGATCAACAACCATAACTTTCAACTTCATCCAATATATATTGAAATTTTTATTCTACCTCTTTAATAATACCCTAAATTAGAATTTCAAACATCCCGCTCAAATCCAATGTGAAAAAATGAATAAATTAAATTTACAAAACACATTTCCAAGTTTGTGTTGGCCAATACAAAAATTTACATAGAATTTTGTGTCAAGGAGTCAAACACATTTTGACCAAACAGAATCTTCCTCTATAATCTTCTCAACATGCTAGCATCAAAAAATGTGATGCCACATCATCACCTCCAATCATGAAGAAACATCACAAGATCATGACTAACTCAACCAATTCCACCACAACCTCAACACTGATCACCGATCAAATATTTATCAACTATCTCTCAAGAAAACAAACACTGTAACCTTTTAACAACTTTGTCTCTGCTCATTGATCACCTATCCTACACACTGGTCACTCAAAGTAGTTTTCATTGCAACTGTAGCATCTAAACACAATTTACCACCGTATCATATGACCACGCCACAAGACATAATAAATATTTGACAAGACATTCAATTCATCTATCACCCATCATTAATTATTCTAGCAGTTGTACTGGTATACTTCAACTGATCAAATTTCACATAAGATCACTTCAATAGTAGTGGTCATGCATTAGACATCCATAGACACACCTATGTCTCCCATAAAGATAGCAACCACTAAAATTCAGTGCAACTCTTCATTCATCAAAATTATGCTTGAAAACATACTAAGAACACAAAGCCAATAGTTGACATCAATGACAACATAATATCTAATCATCATGTAATTACCATCATTGCATCAGATATTCCAAAACACTACCAAATACATTTTCCATATACATGACCCATATCAAAATTGGGTAAACCCAAAAAACTACTAGAAATATACAAGACCAAAAAAAACCCAAGAATATACATACAAGATATGAAGTAAAAAAAATATAACAATAATAGACACAGATGAGACTCTTACTCCTCCAAAAATCTGTATTTTCCACTAGAATTTGATGTCAAGGGTTTTCTTAGCACAGATTCAAACAACTTCACAGATAATTTAGAATGAAAGGAAAATCACAATAGGGATAATGATAAGAAGTTTAGTATGAAGCCATGACAGTCTTCATAATCAATAACATGTAATTACAGAGATTAGGGAATGTCCAATTTATTTATTCAAAAAAGAATCATATAGTTTGTTCTTTAATTCCAATACAATTCAAGTCTTACAGAGTTCAATAATTTCATTTGCCTACATACACATTCGACAATTTATTTTGAACACAGAGACAAAATTCTATCTTGTCACCGTTAAACCCTTGTTCCACTCTATTGCTTCCAAAATTCTCTAGTCCATAATATCTCTTTTCATTCCAACACCCAGTTGACCCTCTGTCACATGCCTTCTCTTATTTTAAAACCCATTGGCTTCTAGTGCCAATAAATCAGTTCAAGTGTCAACCACCCAAATGTTAAGTATGTTATCAGGTATGGGAGGTAACCAATAGTCGCCAATAGTCACTACAGGCCACACATTTGATGGCGACAAGAAATACAAGGAAGTTCCTACCCATAGGCAATATGAAGTATAATAGTTCATAGTAACCTAATATGGAAACAATATATTCGTACACATCACTAAGTGACAAGAATTCCTGAACACAATAGTGATAGGAAGATTCCCACACCCACACACCAAACTACAACACCACTAAAACTGAAACAAAACCAAATTAATAGATTAGAAAAGAAAAACAAAATTGAAGGAGAGATGCACCGACATCAAAATCCCTATGTGAATTGTTTGTGAGTATAGATCATAATTTTTTTCTAGTAGAAATACTTTTGGCATTCTGTTTCCTTAGTAGAATTGATCTTTACTTCTATTCCAACATGTGTGTGTGTCTCGTCTACTCTAAATTAGTTATCCTCTGCATCTATTCGCTTCTCTACACACAAAACAATACCATCCAAATTCTCATGTAATATCCTGAAGAATGAAGAAACAAATCCTTGGTTGTTTTTTAAACTTCCCCTTTCTCCATGTCCTTCACCATCTCTTTCCCATGTATCAACATCAACTTACCATTTTTACTATGACTGTCCTCTTTTGGCTCCTACAAAGGCATCAAATTATGTTTGACACCATTTTTCTTAATAGTGTAGGTGTTATCTCTTTTGTCATACATCGCCTTCTTGTCGAATTTCCCTTGTCTTCCAAGAAACACATGACATACATCCATAGGCATTACATCACATAGCACACTATCCTTATAGCTACCAATATGAAATTCAATAATGGCATGTTCATCTACCGATAATTGGTGCCCTTTTTGTAACCAAGAAACTCTATATCGAGTAGGATGTTTAGTTTTATTGAGGCCTAACTTATCTACCATATACATTGCTACAATACTATCTATACTACCACTATCAATAATTAATTTGTTGCACTTACCTTGTGCCTTGCATTTGGTTCTAAATAGAGCTCTTCTTTGAATTGGTTCTTGAATTCCTGTTGGTGGCTTTAACAACATGCTTTTGAACAACAAGGAATCTCCCAGCTTGGGTTCTCAATGTGTGATAGAGGTAATCCCCTAATTTCTTGATCTTCTTGAAAAATGTGATTTCTCCTTATAGGCCATGTACGCTCTTCTTGCAAGAATTACAGACACTTCCAACTCTAATGATCAGCATATCGATTACACTTAAAACATTTACCGAGGAAACCTCTTAAGCTACTTCCACATCCTCTCCCTGATATCTCTTTCTCCTTTGTGGTTTGGACCGTTTCTTTACTCTATGAAAGCTTGATTTCTTATTCTTCAATATGCTTCCCCTTGTTGTTTCTCATTTGTCCCTTCTTAGTAACAAATATTCCCAAAATTTTGGAGTTGTTTTATTTCCTTCTTGTCAATTTCTCCTTATCCTTCAATGCATATTGATACTCTTTCTCCACTGTAGTAATCTAAATCATGCTCATATCATCCTAGATGTTGAACCATAAGCCATTTATATACCTTTCCACCTTTTCTTTATCACTTTCCTTCTTTCCTTAATGAATAATCAAATTGCAAAATTCCTTTGTGTATTCCTTTACACTCATATCCTTCTGTTACAAATTTTTCATTTTCATGAATAAATCCATTTCATAATCACCCTGAATAAATTTTCTTTTCAATTTGAGCACCATTTGAATCCACCTTATTATTCTTGGGTCTTCACTTACTATCTGATCCCTTTACAATTTTTTCCACCACAAGGAAACATGTCATTTCAAATTCATTTGGGCTATCTTTTCTCTTTGTGGATCTTTGATTTCCTCCATCTCAAAATATTCTTCTAACTCTCCTATCTAATCAGTCAAATCATCCGAGTTTAATGTTTCAAAAAAGTTGGGTACATCTATTTTGTTTCTCTTTGCAATCCATAAAATATCCCTCAAGAATTGATCTTCATGTATTGACTTTGGTTGTTATTCTTCTCTTTCATACTCTTCTACATCACTTTCCTCCCCACTCACAAAATTTCTTGCACTTTCGATAACCAATCACACCTCATTTTGTATATCTTCTCTGAAATCACTTTTGATTTATTCTTGAAATCTCTCGAACACTTCCTATATCCTTGGTATTCCTCTTTGAGGAAACATATTTAATTCTCTCTCAACAAATCTCCTCCACCCACTGGTCCTTGTGCAAACTTCCTCCCTCTAGGGAATTTGTCTACACACTCAAGAACAAAGGTTCTGATACCACTTGATGGAAGAGGTTTCTTGGCGTAGATTCAAACTATTGGAAAGTGATGTTTTTGGTGAGATATGAGACACTTAATGGTTGTCATTTATGGAAACACATTTGATAGTACATGATCAAATTAAGTGAATATTTGGAGATATAAATATGAAATCAACTAAGTATATAAACATAAGTACAAAGTATAACAACATTGTTTTGGACAACGAAGATCGCGTATGATGTTTGATGGCTAGCGAGATTAGAGGAAGATACTATGGGGTATGTATGACCTACAGTTAAGATCAATATTGTTTTGGTGATGATTATAGAGAGTTAGAGTGATTTGAAGACATGTGAAGACATCAGAACAGTGTAACAAAGTAGTTGAATAGTTGTGATGATTGAGGGAGCATGAGATGGAATCCAAGTGTGCTAAGTTGGATTGGTATTGTGAATTACTTATAGTTTGGTGATACAAGAGCACTGGCATTATATTTACTTTTTGTATAAGTATTTATTTTGTTTTGTATTGTAATTGAGATCTGACCAAATGATGTAAGACATATATGTATGAAGAAGATTTTGTAAAGCGAAGATGTGATGTATGTATGGAAGTGTATGTGAAAGAGTTAGAGATGACTAATGGCAGATGCAAGATCAGAGATTGATAGATTTTGTTGAGATCTATAACTTGAACTATCTAAGCATTCAATATGCTTGTTTTGTTCGTTACTAAGAAAAATTTGTAACAGAAGTATTGGTTGTAAGAGAAGTAAGCTCAGTGTACCCCTTATAGGGTGTTCTATACCTTTAACAGGGTTGATATTACTTTAACAGGGAAATTTACTATGTAATATTCAGCTCCTAATAGGGACATTATACTTTAGTGCATGCTTGTGGGTACCATCCCCACCGAGGTTTTCCCTTGGCCATGGTTCCTTGATAATAGATAATGGTGTAATGAGTTGTGTGTTATTTTCTTATGTTCTTTTCATTTCTGAAATCATATGGTTTATTTGGAATTGGTTTAAGTTTAATTTAAAGTGATGTAATACCGATTCATCCCCCTCTAAATATTACTTAATCCTAAAAATTGGTATCAGAGCTGTTGGCCCTTCGAAAGAAATTTTAACAACTTTAGGGAGATCAATATGGATTATGTAAGTTTGGAAGAAAACTTTGAAGTAGCACTTGAAGACCTTGACAAAGCAAAAGAGAAGAATGGTGACTTGAGATTCAATTTAAGAAGAGCTGAGAGATTCATTAAGAAACTGAAAGATCATCTTTAACTTTCCAGAAGTCAGAGGCATGATCTTATGGTTAAGATAAAAGAAGATTCAGACAATGATAATTCAGATCAGATAAAGCAACTTGAACAAGAGAATGATACTTTGAAGATTAATCATGAAACAATTGCTAAAGAGATTGAACAAGAAAAGGATGATAAAAAAAGATTGAAGGGGCTTTGAATGATGCTAATATTCTGATGAGATAAATGAAGACTGAGATTGATCATTACAAGAACAAGTATCTAGAATTGGAGAAATATAATTAGATCATAAAAGCTGAACTTGTTGAGACAAAAAACCATATTGAGAGACTTCACATGAGAAGTGACTTGATTGATGAACAAAGAGATAGATAGAAACCTAAAGGAGATATGACTGGTGTTTCCTTCAATGATGCTAAATTTTCTAAGAATCAAGAAGAAAAAATTGATGTGAAGACTGATTGAGAAAAACCTACTTCTAAAGAACCTAAAGAACATATCAGAGCTTTCAGAGATAGATGTTCTGGTTGTAACAAGTTTGGACACATGAAGAGAGATTTCAGAGGTAATTCCCCTTTCACACCTTTTTCTGGTTATTGTTTTAATTGTCATGCATATGGGCACAAGAAAGAAAAATGCAGGAAACCTGATAAATCTAGATATAGACAAGATAACATGAGAGGAGAATCAACAGTTAAACCCACATGTCACAAATGTAATAACCTTGGGCACATTGCAAGGTATTTTAAGTTGCAAGTAAATTAGAACAAACCTCCTCCTATTTTCTACAAATGTAACAATCAAGGGCATATAGAAAAGTTTTGTAGGTACAATGGAGCAGACAACAAAAAAGTACCACCTCCTATAAATATAAAGAGAAATGACAGTGATACTGGTAAGAGTCTGGAAGAATAAAAAAGTGAATTTAACAATTGTTTCAAGAAATCAGAAGATAAAAACAATGGTAAGGTATGGAAAGTCAAAGAGTCTAATGAGGTATTGGTTCAAGGAGAGACAGTAGATGCTACTGGATCTTTGCCTAATTCTAACACTACTACATCGACCCAAATGGTCGATCATGGCCTTAAGGGGAGCATTGGATGAAGACACATTATTATATCCAACCCCTAATTATGAGGAGTAAGATCAAGAAATCTTGGTTATGTTATACACAGACATTATGGAACCCCTGTCTAAGAGTGCAACATTAGAAATTGCATATTTTGTGATCGCAAGATTTTTGATTGACTGGATAGTGTATGAAGTTAAGTTTATTGGGTAATGTGCATTTCTCACTTAGCGATGAATAAAATAAATCTAATATTCTTATTTCTTCACCATTTGAAGAGCAGTGACCAAGGAGAGCAGAGATTAGAGAGTATTAGACTACCAAGAAGCCACATTGTGTGATTGATTGAAGTGGAAATTTTGAATTCAACGTGTTTAAGGTATTTAGACTATCTACTTGAACAAAAGTTATGCATGCACCATTGATTTATGATGTTATAGATCGACATAGATATAGATTCAAGAAAAATTCATTTAATTCTTGTGAATACGACCCTGAAGGAGCATTTTCCCAAACACCACACGACGTCTTGCACGTAGAGGATATTAGGGCATATATTCATTGCAAATATGACACATTGGGAGATGAAGAGATTTCTACAAAAATGAAAGATATGCTAGGTGATGGTGGAAAATATAATTGATGACTATGCAGCTAAGGTAGGTATAGCTAAATAGGAGATGAGAGAATTAAGGAAGAATATAGCAGAGAGATCTTCTGGGTTGGCAAGTACTACTACTGCAGCCCTTCCACCTCTAGAAATTGAGCAGATAGTTATTTCTATTTCTACTGTAATTGATGTGACTACACCCTCACCACCATATACATCATTGCAGGAAGAGATAGAAAAGATTGTTCCTCAGAGAAAAACTAGGTCCACTAAACTGGACTCACCTCGTAAGAAGTAGAGGACTTAAGTAGAAGAGGAGAAAGTTGAAAAAGAGACCACAAGTGATAGACAGGTATGGAAGCTAGATATAAAGATGCTAGAGAAAAGATATTTTGAGCAAGGAAAGCTTATTTTAGTGAACAAATACTATGAAAGGTATGAGGAATCTAAAAAACTAGTGATTGAGGACATATTAATTAATTATTTACTTTTTTTCAAGAAGAATCTATTAGAGATAGAGGGTAGTATACTTGAGTAATTGTATGGTAAACTAGAGATTAAAAAACAACTTGCACATATTGAAGATGAGGCAATTAGGAATCAGGCTATTGAGGATATGTTTCTAGTAGTTTCTATATAGGAGAGAGAGAGAGAGAGAGAGAGAGAGAGAGAGAGTATTCGATGAACTCAAACCTTTGTTTTAGGACTAAAGAAAGATTAGTGAAAATTATGGGCAGGAAAATATGAGGAAGTCATAGAAGAGACTCAAAAGGCATTAGATCATATACTTATGAGTAATATTCCTGAGAGGAATCTACCTCCTAAACCTACTATGCCTACACCTATAGGAATTGGAGAGAGCTCTAAGACAATTGAAGAAAATGTTGAGAAGAGAGAAGTAAGCACTGACATGCAGCCAAATTTCTATGTTTATGGTGTGCCTGTGACCCTTGACACTTCACATGATGAGAAAGATCCATTTGGAGGAAATATTGATAATACAGTGGCAGATGAAGTAGAATAGAAAGAGGAAGAACATAAAGAGGTAAAGCAAAAAGAAGAATCATAACAAAAAAAATGAGATAGACACAACAAAAGGAGAAGAAGCAAGAGTTGATGTAAAACCTGGAATTGACACATCCACTATTCTATTGTTGGCAAGTAAGGACAAATCTGTAATCACAGATGTTGATAGTATGGATGAGGATGAATTGATGAGACTATCCTTCATCGCGTTCACAAAGGAAAAAGAAAGATCTGAACATAAAGGAGATAAAAATACTAAGGTAATTACTAGAGAAATTGATACTGTGAATAAATTAATTCCAGTCCCTATTGTTTTTCAAAGTAAAGATGATGTAGAGAATATAAAAATGGCACTAGATGGTTTTGATGGTCACTATGAGTCCTTAGTGAAGATCGCTGAAGAGAAGGCATAGATAAGTTATCTAGAGAAGAAGTTGAAGGAAGTATGCCAATCTATTTCATGGGACTTGGGCATTTTTAGATCAGCTACATCAAAGGCCAAAAGTTGTGTCACACATGGAAGGATGTTATACAACTATTGTATCAACCCTATCAGACACATAAAAAATATAGAAGATATTATTGCAAAGGATAGGGCTACTCTGAACAGAATGATGGACAGTTGTGAGACCTCCTCACAATCTGTAATGGAGATGGACGGAGAGGTAACAAATATTTTGGATAAATTGAATGCCTTGGATATAGTGAAAGGGAGAGTAATGACAAGATTTGGTTTGCTAAAGAGTCTAATCACTCCTAAGCTATAAATTATTGAAGTTCATCTATCTGATATGGAGAAGACTATAGATTCATTGACAAAATCTATGCCCACAGAATTAAAAGCAGCATAGACTTCATCCTATGCATTGAATGGACTAATACATGTTAGTCATTTATTGGTAGAGTCATGGAATGAAGAAGTGGATATCTTGGAAGATTCCTTTCAAGATATTCTAAAACTGGTGAACAAGCACTAAATTCTACGTTTTTGTAAATTTTGGATACACCTTTTCCATTTTTGTCAAAAGGGGAGAAGAGAAGAGAAAAAATTAGATAAGAAGAAAAGAAGGGAAATAGAGAACAATTTTGTATTTGGACACTTCATCATTTTTTGATAAGTGTTGCCATCAATGCCAAAGGGAGAGATTGTTGGAAAGTGATGTTTTTGGTGAGTTATGAGACACTTAATGGTTGTCATTTATGGAAACACATCTGATAGTATAATCGAGTTAAGTACAGTTTTGGAGATATAGTTCTGAAATCAGCTAAGGATAGAAATAGAAGTACAAAGTATAACAAAATTGTTTTGGACAATGAAGATCGTGTATGATGTTTGATGGATAGTGAGATTAGAGGAAGAAACTATGGGGTATGTATGACCTAAAGTTAAAATCAATTTTTTTTTGGTGATGATTACAAAGAGAGAGTGATTTGAAGACATGCAAAGATAGCAGAATTGTGTAACAAAGTAGTTGAATAGTTGCAATGATTGAGGGAGCATGAGATGGAATCCAAGCGTGCTAATTTGGATTGGTATTTTGAATTGCCGATACTTTGGTAATACAAGAGCGCCGATATTATATTTAATATTTTTATAAGTATTTATTTTGGTTTGTATTGTAATTGAGAGCGGACAAAATGATGTAAGACATATATATATATATATATATATATATATAAAGAAGAATTGTTTTTCTTTTCTATTGCATATAATTTATAAACTGTTTAGTACAAAACATAACAGAGCTGAGTTCTTAAAGTATTAAAAAAATTCTTAGTACTGTTGAGCGATACAGTCAATTGCTAATACATAACTAGATAAAAAAGTATGCTGCTAACAAAAAGAGACAACAAAGTTTTCAGGAGGAGCTATCTCCTTCTTCTTCCTCTTCGCCATTAGTGTCCGGGGAGATAGAGTTGTAACCAATGACTATGTAGTCTCCATCCCTTGCAGTCCTCATCTCCCTTTGTTTCTGTTCATGCTTCAGCTTCTGGATGAACTCCTGAAGGGTGATCTCGAACTCATATTTGTCTTTCATTGTAGTATATCCATGTGCTATATCTAATTTCTCTATGGTAGTGCTTCCTCCCTCAGCACTTGCAAGAACTTGCTCTCCTTTATCTTTATGATGACCATGACCTACATGGAAATATCAATATATATGAGTCTCTTGTGAGACTCAATAAGGTTCCTATTCTTACCTGCAAGTACATCATTATTTTGAGCCTTCCAGATGAACCATAGAATGACAGAAGAAAGTAAAGTCCAAAATGAGTTACAAAATTTGCTGCAGTTGATAGTACCAGAGATAATATTTAGAGCATTAAAATGGGTCATATATGATAGTCCAAACATATTCCAGATTTCAGAGGCAAACAAACACTCAAAAAAGACATGGTTGAAAGATTCAGGCTATTTACACATAGTGAAAATATTTGGTTCTCCCCCTAGTTTCTTAAATGGTAGCTTGTGCAGGATCAGTTTCCACAGAAAGAAAGAGAGTTTTGGTTCAACAGGTCTAGTCCATAGCAGTTTAAAATATTTGATCCATTTAGAATCTTGGATTTCCAAGTCCCACTTACGATTTACATGAGCAAAGATGTCACCATTATTAGTTAGCAAATGAATATAAGTATTTAGACTTACCAAGGTGAAGTAGGCTATTGTTAGGCCAACATAATTGGAAGCTACAATAGGATTCAGTACAACATCCTTTAACAGGACTAGGGAATTAAGGCATCTTTGAGGACAGAGTAGGTTCTCCATTGGGTACAGGGAATATTGAATTGGGATTCAAACCACTCCCATGATCGAGGCTTGTCCTACTGGATGATATCTACAAAGGTTACAATACCAACTCGAGTCCATTTCTTTGTTGAATAGCCCTATAATAGTGCTAGCTTTTTATCCCCATGTTTCAGGTTCCACCAGATGGATTTGAGTTTGCAGATCTTTCCACTATTCTCAACTGGTCCCTTATTGATCAAGAAACCCTTAACATATTTCCATGCCTTCCAACTGCTCTTGAAAACACTGGATCCTTGAATGACTACATTATTATCTATAGTGAGAGTATCAGTACAACAAATGTTCTGCCAACCTTTAGACCTGTTACAGTGTGCCAATTGCAGATTGTTTCTCACCATTACTTTCCATGGTTCTTCACCCTCCCCTACTTTAGCTATCCATTTGACAGCCAAGGCTATGCCTTGTGACTTAAGGTCTTTGAGGCCAAGACCTCCCTAGGATTTATCTCTAGAACACCACTCCCAAGAAACTACATGGAACCTTTTGTTCCCTCTGCCGTCAGACCATAGAAAGTTCTTGATAACCTTTTGGATAGAGTTGAATTGGTGTTGATTAAATAGCCACATGGAGGAGAAATAGATTGGGTAGGAAGACAACATCTTTTGGCATACCTGGACTCTTTCGGGGAAGGAAAGAAGGTTATTGTCCCACTTAGTGAGCTTCCTGTTAATCCTCTCAAAGATCTAGTCCCACATCTGATTGAGATTAGGGGAGATGGAGAAAGGGATACCCAAATACCTGACCATATGATCAGGGCCTCCCCAAGCAAACTCAAAGTTATTCCACCAGTTAGGAAGATTCTGATCCTAACCCAACATAACAAATTTGGATAATGAGACTTTGTTTCCGGAGGCTTTGCAAAAATGGTCAAGCTTATTCATCAATAGTCTCATATTTTTCTCTTCAAGTAGAAGGAGGATGGAGGTGTCATCTACAAACTGGAAATTGGATACATCTTGATTATTGGGGAGGAGGACACCTTTCACTCTAGGGGAGAGGGAATCATCTCTAAGGAGGTAGTGTAAAGATTCTGCTGCAATAACAAATAGGGAGGGGGCTAGAGGGCATCCTTGCCTTCTTGATCTGGAGAGGTTGAAGAAATCTGATCTGACTCCATTGATTTCAACTGCAGCCATGGCACCATGTTAAAGTGTTGATACCATTTTGCAGAAGAAAGGAGGGAACCCTAAGGCCTCTAACATCATCATGATGAATCTCCATTCAATCCTATCATATGCCTTTTCATAATCTATGAGGAGTATAACACAGTTTAGTCCTGAAACTTTTGCCTAGTTCATAACCTCCCAACATGTGATAAGATTCTCAAGGATGTATCTCCCCTTGATGAATATTGTTTGGGTGCTATTGATGACTGAGGGGAGAAGATTCTCAATTCTTACTGCGAGAACTTTGGCTAGAATCTTGTATACTACATTTAGAAGAGTAATAGGCCTCCAATTTTTTATTAGGATCCTATCACCCTCTTTAGGAATGAGTTTAATGAGGCCATCATTTAGTTTAGGACCAAGGGTGCCTACTTTAATAGCTTCTTTGTAAACCTAAAGAAGCTTAGGTCCAATCCAATTTATGTTGGTCTTATAAAATTCAATTGGCAGCTCATCTGGACCTGTCACTTTATCATTAGCCATTCTATTGATGGCGGTTTTTATTTCTTCCTCAGAAATTTCCTTGTCCAATAAATTATCTTCATCCTCTTTTATCTTTTTAGGGATAAAGGTTCTGATCTTACCCCTGGCTTCCTCCATGGAGGGGTCAACATCTTCTGAAGAGAATAAGTTTTGGTAGAAGGAGGAGAAGGTTTTGAGAATCTCTTGCTGAGAGGAGACCACTGAGTCATGCACTCTGATGTATTCAATCTTATCCCTAGCTTCTTTCTTCTTAAGGGTTTGAAAGAATAATTTGGAGCCTCTATCCCCCAGGTTAATCCATTTGATCCTGTCTCTAGTTCTAGCTCTTCTGGTCTTGACCAATTGACTCTTCCTGAGAGAATCTCTATAAGAAACAACATTTTCAAGAAGTTCTTTATAGGGAAGTATTCAGAGAAAATCCTTGCTTAGGGGGAGCATCAGAGACTTGGTCTCCAATGAGCTGGATAGAGAAAAAGATGGGGTGATGGTCTGATAGGGTGAAGGGTAGAACCTTCACATAATTATTGTCAGGATAGGGCTGACAACTGAACTAGAGCTTATTGAGGTAGAACCTATCCAATATGGAGTATATCCTTCTTTCTCTTCTTTGAAAATTAGACCAGGTATACCAGATACCTTTTGATTCACTCTTTTTCCCTACTAAGGTGTCAAATAGGTTGAGTTTGTTAAGCAATCTACACCAGTAGTGGGGTTCATTGCCTTTCCAATCAAACCTGAGTCCACCCAAATTATCTTGAGCCCTCTCCACCATATTGAAGTCTCCTGCTACAATCCAAGGAATGGAGTCTAAGTCTACTAACCACTTCCATAATTCAATCCTACCACCGTGTTCATTTGGAGCATAAATTGAGCAGATACCAAACTCAAAATCCTTGATCTTCATCCTAACCAAAACAACTCTATTATAGGGTGAGATGCCCCATGTTTGGACAACATTTTTCCAAGAAGGGCTAATCAAGATCAAGGTCCCACCCTTACCCCTAGGATGCTTAGTTGAGAAGGTTGTAGCATCTTTCCAGATACATTTAAGTGCAATATCAAGTTCAAATCCTATTGCTTTGACTTCTTGTGGCATTAAAATGTCTAACTCTCTATGAGAATTAAGGAGTCTTTTGACCACATATTTCCTGTCAGAGGCTTCCAATCCTATAACATTCCAAGATGAATAATTTAATAACATAGCAATTGATTATCAATCTGTCTCCATGGGTTTCCTAAATCCTTGGAAGCATTTAGGTATATCCACTCTAGGGGCCTTATAAGGTTTACGATTACCACTAGCTAGAGGGGGTCTTCCCCTTTTCTACCTCTTAACTAATCCTAATTCTAGAGAGCTTGTCTTTATGTTTTGATCATCTTTTTTAATGCTTTTGGAGAGATCAACTTTAAAGATAAAAGGCTCTTCTGATCTCTCTTTCTGATGGGCACCACACAAGGAGTCAATCTCTCCTTCCTCAAGCTCAAAGTCTTGCTTCTGCACAACTCCCAAATCTGTTCCCCCTGTAGGGAGAGAGGATCCTCTCTTATTAGGTGGTGGTGGAAGGGGAGGGGGGTTGGAATAAAAACAACAGAGAAGGCATTCAACCTTTCATCATAGACATGAGGGGAGGATTCCCCACTCATCCCACCACCATGATAGGGGGAAAGAGTTAAATCCTCAGATGTGGAGGGACTAGGGGATGCCTGTGATTTGTCCACTCTCCCTATAGGGGGAGAAGAGGGAGGAGTTGAATCCTTTAGAGGACTTTCCCATAGAGGAAGGTAGTAAGTTTTCCACTTGGGCTGAGAATCACTTTTGTTTTTCCTTGTTGTCCCTGATCTTATCAACCACCAATTGTTGAGCATTCTTAATTCTATGTTTTGGCTTCAGCTTAGGACCAGTAAGGCCAAAATCTAGGGTTTCAATGTTAGGAACACCCTTGATGGGTTTAGAAATGACAAATAAATATTTTGGGAGGGAGTCAAATTTGCATTTCAATTTGTCCAGTGTAGCAGTGAGAGCAGTAGAGTCTTGGTTCCAGGCAGAGGGGGGTGAGATCTGCATAGTGGGGGGAGGCTTAGAAGTGGCATAAATATTGGAGGAAGTAGCATGACCCTCTGATCCTTGAATGTTATTAGGGTTTTGAGGAGGAGTAACTTTTTTATTTCATGCATTCCTTTTCAAAATAATAGGGCACTCTTGATTTTTGTGTCCTCCTTTCCTACACACAAAGCAACCATCTAAGCCACCCAGGAAAATAATTGGGCAGCACACAGACACAAGGTAAAGGTTAAATTGCAGTGAATCTAGGAGGTCAACACCAGGTTTGACAGAGAGGACACAAACATTAGCGTTAGGGATGAGAGTATTAGACTGGTCAATTTTGAGAACTTTGCCTATCAGCTCAAGTGCAAGAAGACTGATCTTTAACAAATAAGGAGGAAGATTACCAATGATAATTGATCTAGGGCTGGAAAGGGCTAAAACTTCATCATGGGAGGCTTTAAGGGACCAGGGAATTGCCCTAAAATCATAGGGGCTGACTCTCCAAAATTGTTTGCCCACTATAGCTTTCTGCGCTTTAGGGTCACAAAAAAATAAAATGAACAAACCCTTTTGAAGCATATGACAATACAAGAAATGAAAACCTAGTTTTTGTCCCCATGTTTTATGAAACCAATCATTAAGAATATTCCTAGAGGGGATTCTGGAACTATCAACTGCAACAAAGAAAATAGCACATTCTCTAAGCTTAGACTTCTCCTAATTGATAGCAACATTCATCTGCAAGTTTGGTTTAATAACTAACTTGGGAGGAATAGGTTCCTTACCTCCATTTCCTTCGGCAATAGAAAACCCTTGTGTTGTGCTTGTGAGGAAGGTGGCTCCTTTTGGTAGGATGATTTCATTCTGGATGGCT
This sequence comes from Thuja plicata, assembly GCA_018584345.1. NCBI lineage: Eukaryota > Viridiplantae > Streptophyta > Pinopsida > Cupressales > Cupressaceae > Thuja > Thuja plicata. Next base: position 1,193,679 of record MU223045.1, on the reverse strand, counting down.
TGTTTGAAGGATTTTTCTTTGGGAGTGGCTGGTTGTTCTTCTCCATTTTGTAGGGCATCTCCTCCTATAGCGACTTTGGAAGCCTCTGGCAAACTTTGAAGGTTCTCCTTAGGGTTAGCAAAGTTATCAGCGGTCGAATTGTGAGTGACATCTTTTCCTGCTAGGTTAAATGCCTTTGAATATGAGGCAACATTAATGGCACCAGGTGATGTCGACACCATTAATGGTACCCTTCTGAGGAGCGTGCGAGGGAGCTGAGCAAAAAGTTTGGATGGATGCCAGGTACATCAATTTGCAGAGCGGTATGTTATTGACATAGTTATTTTTCTCGTGTGAGTGTTTTTTATATGAAGAAGATTTTGTAAAGAAAAGATGTGATATATGTATGAAAGTGTATGTGAAAGAATTAGAGATGATTGATGGCAGATGCGAGATCAGAGATTGACAAATTTTTTTGAGAGCTATAACTCAAACTATCTAAGCATTAGAGATTATTGTTTTGTTCATTAATGAGAACACTTTTAACATAAGTATTGGTTGTAAGAGTTGTAAGCTCAGTGTACCCCTAACAAGGTGTTGTATACCTTTAACAGGGTTGATATTACTTTAATAGGGAAATGTACTATATAATATTCAGCCCCTAACAGGAATAGGTCTCCTAACAGGGACATTATACTTTAGTGCATGCTTGTGGGTACCATCCCCACCAGGGTTTTCCCTTGGCCAAGGTTTCCTCGACAACAGATAATGGTGTAATGAGTTGTGTATTATTTTCTTATGTTATTTTCATTTTTGCAATCATATGGTCTATTTTGAATTGGTTTAAGTTAGTTTAAAGTGATGTAATACTAATTCACCCCCCTCTCAGTATTACTTAATCCTAACACAAACAACTTCACAGAGAATTCTAAATGAAAATAAAATCACAATAGGCATAATGATATGAAGTTTAGGATGAATCCATGTTAGTCTTAATAATCAATTATAGGTAATTGCAGAGATGAAGGAATGTCCAACTTATTGATTCACAAAAGAATTCATACAGTTTGTCTTTCAATCTCAATACTGTTTGAGTCTTAAGAAGTTCAATAATTACATTCGCCTACACACACATTCAGAAATTCCTTTTAAACACAGAGACAAAATTATATCCTATCAATGTTAATCCCCTATTCTTCTCTACTACTTCCCAATTTCTCTAGTCTGTAAGATCTCTTTTCATTCCAACATCCATCAAACCCTCTATCGTGCACCTTCTCTTATTTTTAAACCCATCAAATTCTAGTGCCAAACAATCAGTTCAACTGTCAACCACCCAATCGTCGAGTATGCTATCAATCATGTGAGGTAACCAATAGTCGCCAATGGTAACTGTAGGCCACATATTCAATGAAGACAAGAAATAAAATGAAGTTCCTACCCATGGGCGATAGGAAGTATAATAGTTTGTAGTAACTTGATCTAGCGATAGGATATTCGTATGCATCACTAAGTGACAAGAAGCCCAAACACAATAGTGACAGGAAGCTTCCCACACACACACACACACCAATATAACACAACCAAAATTGAAACAAAACCAAATTAATAGATCATAAAAGAAAAATCAAAATTGAAGGGGAGATACCCTGCATCAAAATCGTGCTGGAGCTTTGACCTCAATCCTAATTTAGAGAGAAAATTTTTCAATTGGACCAGATTCTTATAGCAAGCCTCCCATTTCATCATATTTCCATCCTTTCCACATCTCTGACATAACCTCTGAGGAATTCCTAACCCACACCAACATTCAAACATTTCTTAGCCATATCTGCACCTTTGTGCCACACCAAGAATGATTTAAACATTGATTTTACACCACCCAAATCTCTCAAAAAGCCCCATTTACATGAAACCCCATCCCAAGTTTGGCCATGGTGCCAATCTAATCTAAACTTCTCAATCTTTCACCCTTAACACATGCCCTCATCACCTACACGACCTCCACCATAGAGCCCAATTCCAATGCCCAAACTTCCATAATTGAGTCAATGCCAATATTGGCCTAAAAAAAATGATTGAAGAGCATGAAATCTTCCCCAAACAACAAGTAAATAATCCTCCAAAACTCTTTATCATCAAAATTAAAGACATGCCTCATTCACTTCACATTAATTTCACCCTTAAAGCCCTATTGCTAAGAACTTGTCCCCAAAGAGAAATCCGCTTCCATGTTCAACAAAACTATACCACCCTTCCATGGACATGCCTACTCTAGAGAGGAATTAAAGAGGTGAATGTGAAAATGGGGAGAAATACCACCAAAGTCCAATACATCTCCCCACTCAAGGGCCAGAAGACCAAGGGCCAAAAATGTGTACCACATCTCCCACTTAATTAAAAACATTACACCAAAAATCCCTACAACCCATGAACCATCTAGACTCATGTAGAATGAAAAGACTCTCCATGAATTGTCATAATATGTGGGCATGTCAATCGTACTTCCCACCAAAATTAATAAACATAATCCATAATTACACATCCCACCATCCAAAATCACCAAAGACAATAATAAGGTAGTGGGGAATAGGCAATGGTCAAATAAGTTTAAAACTTGAGTGTCCCCTTGTAAAAAAGAGATTGCCCATTTAGAGAGTGTATCAATAATTCCATTTCCTTCCCACAATATATGCCCATAAATTTGAAGTTTTGGAACTTACCCAATTTATGTTGAATAATATCCACAATTTTTCTGATCTTCCACACATGGATTTTCTTCTCTAAAACTGTATTCACAATGACCTCAGAATCAACTTCAAAATGAACTTGGTTTGCATCTAATTTATTCGCCAAGAGATCCGCCATAGCCTCATCTTCATTATTTTTCCCATTGTCCAATTTAGATGAGGTGAAGGAAACAATGTTTCCATTCTCATCTCTTGCAACACAACATATACTAGATGGGATTGGGTTGCCTTTAGAGCCTCCATCAAAATTAATTTTGATCCATCCTTTGTCCAGTCTCGCCCATTGAACACATTCTCTAACACTAAGTCTACTAGGATTAACCCTTGAAATCCCATGAACGGGAATAACTACTTTAATTTTACTCTAAGTCCCTTCCAACTTATAATATAGTATCCTTAATTCAAACCCTTGGAGAACCTTTTAAAAACTAGGATTTTTTCCACAAAACTAGAGATATTCACTTCCTAAAATTAACTTCAATATTGAAAACAAATATTTTTCCTTCATTGTGCTAAGACCATTTTTTAACACTTGTAATGAAATAATTTGCATAATGGAATAATATACTAGTAAATATGAATCAAATAATAGATAAAGATATGCCAATTTGAGTGTGAAACTTCCTAATTCACTTTGAATGGGATAAGTACAACATACTTGAAAAATAACACAATGTTCAATTTTATGATAATAAGCACACACGCACGCACACGCGCGCGCGCACACACACACACACACCTTACTATGACTTGGCTACCACTCAATCCAACTTAGATACTTAATTATAACCTCTAGGATGATCTAATTATCAATATATAATTATAAAAATGGTTATATATATTATTTAATAGTTAAAGATATATGAAAGGAAACAAATCATAACCCAACACACAATATAGGGCTAGGGGCATGACTTCTGCATACTCCTAAAAGAATGAATGAGTGATAGGGAGGATCTCAACAAGAACTAATCCTAGTTCTTCAAAAATTCCCTTTTAGGACTTCTTATGGCTTCTTGATCACCTAGAACCCTACTACCTTATGAGTTTTCAATTCACTTTCCTCCTACTCTCCTAGAGCTCTACTACCAATTCAAGTGCTCAATCTTCTGCTCTTCCACTTGAACTCACAAAGGTAAGTTCATTCACCATTCTAGTAGCCCCTTCACAATCACCTTTTAAGAGTCTAGGGATTGTAAAATTATCCAGTTCCATCCTCAAACCAAACTTATTGAATGATCTTAAACTCATTTCCCCATTGCTTTCCAAACTCCCTATTTTTAAGGCCTACTAGCGTAGAACGTCTCAATTAGCCCTATTTCAAAGTTTTATGGGCTTTCATTCTCAAAAATTAAACACAACCCTCTGAACTAATTGGTGATTTAGAGACCCTTTGGGAAAAAATAGAGATTTTTCTGGTCTTAGTCGTCACAGTATCCATACACTGCCAAACCCTAATTGGGCTATTTTATAGGGTAACAAGCCAGTTTTCAAACTTTCAATGGAAAAACCATTCAAATGGATTCAAAAATCCTCCAAATCACCACCAAGGATCTATATGAACCTTTTAACAAATCCCAAGTCATTGGATTCATTCATCTAGTCCGCTCCTGCAAGTTATAAGCCATTGTTGCTCTTGCTTCCTAGTCGGGCTATGGAAGAGCTTGCCTAGGGAAAAATCTTAAAATTCACAAACACTAATTCCTTAACCCTAAGAAAAATATTTAACTATTGTAAAAAGACTCCATTTTCATTCCCCCAAGGGTCGAGTGATTTCCACAGTGGGAACTCAAGATGAAGCCATTTTAACTATGTACACCCTATCCAGTCCAGAGACTCAGAACCATGGATATGAATTATTTACATGAACAAACTAAAAAAAAAGAACTCAAAACCAGTGCACAAAAAGAAATAAAAAATTGAATCTTAAATATCCACAAGGAAATATATATTGATTCAATCCATTGGACTTGAATGCAAACCAATTTCAAGAAACACGGTCAATTCTTAGAAATTGTCAAGTGTTTTCTATTGGAAATCATGCCAAAATTATGCCGACCCCTATAAAATTATAGAGAAGGCCTTAAATATTTCCTCCTACCATGTTTCAACCAACTCTTCCTACCCATAACTATCTTAGGGAACATTTCAACATTTTGCCCAAATATTGTCATGCAACATTGAAAAGTTGTAAAAGTTGCTCTAGCAACTTTTTGCAACTTTTACATCTTTTTCAATTACAACACATTGACCCAATCTATGGGTTCCAAATAACAACTAAACATCCCCTAGACCTAATTACGACCAAAATAAGACATATTATGCACTCTTAGTGCCATACTTCACATTATGTCATCTTTGGCTTACAATGCATTGCTTGGGTCCCTTTGACACATTTGTCACAACAAAACACACCTAAAGACTCTTAAAATATCCTTATTTATGCACATGACCTTGAAAAGTTCTTACAAACAAAAACTTGAGGGTTGAGTACACCTAACCCCTAGGTGCTCCTGCACCAATGAGACATAACATGACCATATTTTTAATAAGTGCAATCACATTATAATGCAAACACATTATTGTTAATCCTACAAAACCTCACCCTAATTCTTAGAATATTATTTTATTTATATGATCCTATGGTTTGGAGCTACATTTTTTACACATATATCAATATTTTACAAAGAAGAGTATATCATTTTTGAACTTCTTACTTATTAACTTTACACGCTTTAGGCCCTCAAAATTACAAAAAATCACTACCCAAATGTAATATGTACATCAAATAGATTTCCAACCATAAACATTTTTATAAATGTAATAAATTAAGAAAATTATTTTTATTTGCTAGTAATATTTTCACATGCTTGAAATATATGAGAAAAAGTACAATAGTGAGTTATGCTTTTAGGTCATCTTATTTTTTCTTAAGATTTTTTTATAAATGTATGGTTTAAGCCTTGGGGGTTCAACCAGATGGGATATATTTAACCCCTTAAATAGAATACCCTAAGATTTGATTAATCCTAAGGAAAGTCGCTTTCATGCATAGATTAGAATTTTGACAAACAAAGTATTTTTTATTTATCTATTAGAAGATCAAATGAAGTCATTTAAAGACATAATTATTGTTGAAGATAATTATTCAATTGTGTATTGTCATTGATGTTACACAAATGTATAAACAAATGTAGTGATTTTTTGTATTAACCGAGCTTTGTTGGTTAATGAAGGAAGTTCTGTATTTAACCAAGTTCACTTGGACAATATAGTAAGTTTGGATTCAGCCGAGTAACGGTCGAGCATCAAAGGATTATAGTGTTAATCGAGTTATGCATTTAGTGTTAGCCGACTAACAGAAGTTTACACTTTATGTTTAATTGGCTAATTGCAGCCAACAAAATTAAGTTTTATTATTTATTTGGAAAGGTATTCAAGCTGACTTGACAAGGATTATCATATATATACGTGGTCAAGTTTGGATTGAATGTGTGGTAGAGTTTTTGATATGAAGAATGAAGGCGAAGTAAGAGGGAATTATGATTAAGGGAAAAATATCCAGATTGAGCTGTAAAATAATATTTGATCAGTGAGGATCCAATTAAAGCCATAACAGAGTTCTGAATCTGCAAAGTCATTTGCTTCTTCAATCAGGTTAAACTCATTGTTACTCTCTAACAATTGTAGTAGTGATCCAAATCTCTTGATAGAGTAGACTTAACAGTCTTTCATAAATCCTCTCACACGCTAGCATTTCTACATTGAAGAGTTTGAAGACCTCTAATAAGGCCACTCCTAATAGGGTGATTAAATCCTCTAACAGGGTCACACCTTACAGTGTGTTTTGTAACCTTTAACAAGGTTGGCTCCTAATAGGGCTCACTTCAGAAGAGTGAAAAATAGTAACTAGTTGCAATTGGTGGTTTTCCTAAATTGGGTTTCCATGGTAAATCTTGGTGTCATTGGTGTACATGTTATTTTCTTTATGCTTTATGTTTCTACATTCAATCACTAAAGGTTAAACACATTTAATATCTTAAGATTGCTTTTTTAACCGAGTAACAACATAAAATATTTTATTAACCGAGCAGAGCGATAAGTTTGTTTAAAACATCTAAGGGACTTGGATTTGTTTTTTTGGTAACTGATTCACCCCTCCCCTCTTATTTACTCAACTCATTTCCAACAATTGGCATCAGAGATCTTGGTTCTTTCAGTGAAGGTTTCAAGGCCTAAGCTAAAGATCAAAGATGTCTTACAGAAGGGAGATCCCAAAGCTTAACAAAGACAACTTTCCAGCATGGCAAGAGTTGATGAGGCTACATCTATCTACTATTGGAGATACTAGTTTGCAATTCTTGGACCACAAGTATGTGGAACCACCTAGACCTATGTCTATAGATCAAATGGTGGACATGAAGAATCATAACATAATGATGGTTGATATAGCTTCTTCACTCAGCTATTCAAAATTTGATGAAGTCAAGGACTGCCCTACTACCTATGATATGTGGAAGAAACTGCATGATATCTATGGAGGAGATGGATATGTAAAGAGAGCCAAAATAGAGAATCTCAGAGGTCTGTTTGATCAGATGAAAATGAAAGAAGGAGAAGACATTACAAAATATAGTGACAAAATCAAGAAAAGTGTCAGTGCCATCAGAGTTGCTGGTGGACAGATTGAAGACAAAATAGTGGTTAGCAAGGTATTGATAACTTTACTTCCTATCTATGCAATTAGAGTTTCAGCTATTCAAGAGATGAGGTGTAGTAATGATATAACTCTAGATGCATTGGTTGGAAGGCTTACAGCTTTTGAGTTGGACAATTTTGACAATTATTCTCCTAATCCTAGCAATTTTGAGTCTGCATTCAAAACCAAATTAATCCTTGGTAAGATGAATAGAAACTCAAGAGGGAAACATATTGTCAATGATAGTGATGATGAATCCGATGATGAAGATCTAGAAATAATTGAAGCACTACTTGCAAAGAGAGCTGCCAAAGGAAAAGGAAAGTACAAAGGAAGAATACCATTGATTTCCTTCTCATGTGACGAGGTTGGCCACATTGTTGCTAAGTGTCCAAACAAAGAAGACAAAGATGAGAAAAATTTCAACAAGTACAAAGGCAAGAAAGATTTCAAAAGTTACAAAAGCTATAAGGACAAAGGTAAGAAATCTTGTTATATTGCAATGGATTCTGATACTGATGAAGATGCAGATGAAATGGTTTACATTACTATTAAGGATGAGTCAGATAAAGAAGAAAATTAAAAGACTGTACTTTTCTCTCATGTTAATGAAACTTGGATAATTGATAGTGGTTGTTCTCACCACATGACTGGTGATAAGACAAAATTTGAACATCTTGACCACTATGATGGTGGGAGTGTCATATTTGGGAATAAGAACCTTGCTATGTGAAAGGTAAAGGTTGTATTGCTCTAACTAAAGGAATCAAATGTGATAATGCTTATTGGGTTGAAGGACTAAGGCATAATCTATAGAGTGTGGCATAGCTGAATAACATTGGTTTCAAGGTAGAATTCATGAATGGTAAGGCCAAGCTCCTAGATGGTAAAAGAAACCTAGTTGGAACTGGCAAGAAAATAAAAGGTAATATATTCTATCTTGATATCACTGAAAGTTCATGTTTTATTGCACAAGTAGAATAAAGTTGGTTATGGAATAAAATATTGTGTCATGTGAATTTTGATAACCTAGTCAAAATAAACAAGAATAGAAGAGTAAGAGGTATTCCTATTTTAAAGAAACTCGAATTGACAATATGCAAACAATGTCAAATTAGGAAGATGAGAAAAACTAGTTTCAAGAGAAAGAATTACAATACTAAAGATGTCTTGGAGTTGGTGCATACTAATCTATGTGGATCGATTTGAACAACAAGTTACACTAGAGAGAAGTATTTCATTCTATTTGTTGATGATCATTCCAGAATGATGATTTTTATGTTTCTCAAAGAAAAATCATAAGATTTTTAGAAGTTTAAATGGTACCTTTCCAGAGTTGAGAAGGAAACATGAAAGAAACTAAAATGCCTAAGATCTGATAGAGGAGGTGAATTCATTTCTAATGAGTTCAATGAATTCTAGAATGAAAGAGAAATCAAGAGACAAGTATCTGCCCCTAGTACACCACAGCAAAATGGAATAGTTGAAAGAAGAAATAGATCTATTATGGATTGTGCAAGAACCTTGATGATTGAAAAAAATATTACAATAAAATACTGGAAGGAAGCTATCAACACTGCAGTTCACACCTCGAATAGAGTTCAACTCAAGAAAGTTACTGATCAGGCACCCTTTGAATTATGGTATGGCTACAAACCCAATGTTCGTTATTTCAAATTATTTGGAAGTAAATGTTGTGTGTGTGTATTTGGGTACCTGTCAGATCAACACAAACACTTCAATAGATTGTTATATTAGCAACCTTGGGTTAGTGAAAAACATGAAAAACATGAAAAACATAGGAAACCCACTAAAATCGATCTATTGCCTTCTAACTAGGAGGAGTGTGATCAATAACATATCAGCCCTCAGAATATGCTATTGAATCAGTGACCAATACAACCTAGCATGAAGGATTTT
>MU223045.1:1124944-1164634 GCA_018584345.1 Thuja plicata | reverse complement strand
TTCTAAAGTTTTTTCAAAAATTGATGTGGCACATATCTTTCATCCATTGCAATCCTTGAGACCTCTTCCTAGGTGTGATACATTCCATCGAGTTTAAGGTACCAAAAATGCATTGGAAAATACCATACGTTGAGGTTTATAAGTGAGGATTGGAGATAAGTAGGCATCAATTGGCTCATCTAATACTTAAGAACATTTTGATTTATTTGGATTTACATTTTTATCACTAGACATAACAAACCCTACGAAAAAATATTTGCAACCACTGTGAGTATTACACAATATCTAAAAGGGAGGTTTGTGATAGAAACTGAGAGTTTATTGGTAGCGCAAAGTGTTTGAAGTTGTAGATGGTCACAATTCATCATTTTATCATTGGTTTATTCTCAAATTAAGATGATTTTGTTTGTGAATAAATAAAATCATTGTAGTACTAACAGATTTCTTACAAGATATGTGAGAGAAGCACAAAATATAGTGTGGTAAAATCAGGTATTGCATAGATAAGGGGACATGGGAGTTTATGGCTTGTAAATCTATTGCAAAAAATATATCGGTGACTATGGAGGATACTAAGAGTGTCAAATTATAGATTTAGATCATGACCAACCTCTCTAGGCATTACCATAGCACTCAAGCTATCTTTGAGGGGGCACATGTGCATTTGTTCATGAAGCTCTATGCTAGCAGTGAGCAGAAGTAGGCAACTATTATCATGGTCTAGAGAGAAATTCAGTATTTTGATGAAACACATGACTGGGATACACAAATTGAGCTCATCAAAACACTGAATAATGTCTCTATTGGGAAGATTTATGTTGAAATAGAAAGGGTCTGATTGGTCAGAAAGCTTGCAAAAATAAAGGAATAATAGGGTCTTATTGCTAAGGGGACTTCATGAGACATCAATATTGTGCATCTATATTCTAGAAGATTGGCAACTCTTTCCATCTGTCTTGATAAGGACATATTGTAATATCTTATAAATATTGAAATTATGCATAGAAGGGAAGTCATCAGATGATGGCTACGTTTGCACTAGGTGGATACACATAGACCCCGAACCTCCCCTCTCTCCATTATGAAATATCTTTCTATCTTTGTTGAGTGCCAAAATCTATTGTGGATTTAACATGACTATATTTCCAATTATTAGTGCATTTGGCTCTTGACTTCAGTCTATGTCTATCGAAGGGTATCCTCCCTTTTCCCTATCATAAACCTCTCATCCTTGATTGGTAGCTTGACTCTTTATTGTTACCACTGTACAAACATTCTGAGTATTAATGCTTCCGCACACATAGACCAGTCAATGGGAGTAATTTCTTATGGGAGTTGTGTTCGATGGGTGATGTTACTTAGTCGACACTCAGTCCATTCTCCTGATTTTCCCCATTACATCAACATATCCCATCAAATCTAGAGCTACAACAATTGGGGGAGGTGACAAAGAAGATCATAAGAAGGTGATAGAATTGAAGAATACACATGGAGGAAGGTATTGAATGGGATGGATAATGCCAGGGCAGCGACTATAAAAATAACACTAATCGATCTGCAGAGAATAAAAAAATCTATCTAAAATAACATAGAAAGAACTTGAAATATACAATGTAGAAAATAATTTCAAGAAAACAATGACTTACAATAACAATATCAGATGTACAATCGATCCCTCCTCCCGCCCCCGAATGGTTCGGTAAACAATGAGTTTCAATTTTCACAACCCGACCATCTACTGCAAAATGACTTTGTTTAAACCTTCCTCTCGCCCACACCTAAAACAAAATGAAGTGAGTTCATTTGTTTTTTGTTTTTTTGTTTATATCCTGATTTGGTCAAAATTTCCACAATAAATTTAACTAGATTCACAATTTAGACCAAATCGGGACATAAACCAAAAAAAAAGAACATCACAAGCCAAAATGGTCTGTGGTCAAAAATAAAGGTCGAAAATTGACCTCAAATATATTAGTGGTACTAGAAATTGGGATTAATGATCTAATTCTAATAAATTGTAAAAAAAAATTATAAACTTATTAATTATAATAAATTTCAATAAAAATGACTCAAGAAACTAAAAAATGAATATAAATATTTTTAAAAAAACACAAAAAAATTATAAATTGAATTCAAATGGAAAATGCAACTGATGAACTATAACTGATTTAATGTTTGAAGATGATAAGTTGGTGATGACCGAGCTGCAAAAGTGAATGCAAGACATTAAATCAAATAATGTATTATATTGTCCTTGATGTCAACTTGATATGCTTTGATTGTTCATACACATATAGCCATAAACTTAAAGATCTGAAAAGACAGTTTATGTGGTCGGTAAAACTTAAAAGGTTTGTATACATCGAGTGATAGTATACACTAAGTGACAGTGAACATCGAGTGACAGTGAACACCGAGCAGTTCACAATGTATACCGAGCACTGCAGTAACTGAGCAAGTGTTACCAAGCAAGAGCTAATTACCGAGTATAACTAGAGTTGATGACCGAGCATAACTGAAGTTAAAGAACGACAAAACTACTTAGCTGGCAGAGCTATATTTAGGGATTGACTGATTGATTGCTTTATTTTCAATGATAAATTAAAATAAAGCATGGAAGGAGATTTAAAGTGTGTTATCAAGGAGAGATTTGTGGAACAAAACTAAAGCAGAGCTTTATGAGATAAAGCAACGCATGTCAAGTTTTACAGATCAAGAAGTGATCTACGACAAAAATAAGGAGATTGAGCAGCTAATCATGTCTATATGAAGAGACAAGGAATTCATTATCAAAGAGAGGAATGTTGAGTATATTCTGGTGAAGATAGAATTCTTCATGCAGATCTGATCATACAGGTTAAAGAACAGAGCCAAGGAATTCTGCAGACACTGAGCAACAGAGGACAGAGCATTCACTGAGCAGAAGAAAGAAAGAGAGCAAAGGAACTGAAGTGTATATTGATCAGAGAGGTATTATTAGACTAAAAATAGATCTGAATATTTGCAAATCAAAGTTGTATTTTGAACAGATCATTTACTATATCAGTTTAACCATTGATTCAAAAAATCTCTTAACCGAGTGGGATTTAACAGTCCTTCTTGTATTGAGATACTCAAGAGTATCAAAAGGTTTTCTTGTTGATAGCACAGTGAGTGCTAGGTCAAAAGAAAAACGGTTAGCTTTAAATCCTCTAACAAGGTTTCACTTAACAATGTGTATTGTAACCTTTAACAGGGTTGGATCTTCACCGAGCTCATATCAGAAGAGTGAAAATATTTTGGGTTACCGGTCCCAGGTGGTTTTTCCCATATTGGGTTTCCACGTTAAAAATTTGTGTCAAATTTTTATATGTTTTATTGCATTGATATTTTTCTTTACACATTATTGAAGCTAGATTGGTCGGTTAACTCTAAGTTTATTTGCTGCTACTCGGTAAAGTCTAGAAAAGATAAACATTATATCTTACTGAGCAATTTATATTTTCTAGAATTATTTATGGCATACATCTTGATGATTGGGGGCTGTAAGATAACTGAGGGTATTATATTTGAGATATAAGTTTTTGGTTGGATCTTTAGGAGTTATTTTTAAGACCATTGATTCANTCCCCCCCCCCCCCCCCCATCTCAGTTATTCTAACAATTGGTATCAGATCTTTAGTGCTTGAAAGAAAAGTTTAAAGGGACTTAAGATAAAGATCACAAGATGAGTAAAAGGGATGTGCCTAAGTTGAACAAAGACAACTTTGCATCATGGAAAAGTAGGATAAGACTTCATCTATCAGGTATTGGAAATGATGTCACACAACACTTAGATACTGAATATGTTTCACCTACTGGACCTCTGATTGTTGTTCAGTTGAGAGAGAAACATGAACACAATTCTATGATGATAGAACTTTCTTCTTCTCTAACTAATGTTGAATTTGAAGATGTGAAATAATGCACCTCTGCAAAGAAAATGTGGGAAAAAATCAAGCTAGTACATGGAGGAGACACCAATGTGCTGAGAGACAAAGCTGAAAGCCTAAGAGGAAATTTTGATGACCTAAGAATGAAAGAAGGAGAGAACATCACTCAGTACAGTGACAAAATCAAAGAAGTTGTTAATGCTATCTATGGATTACTTGATGAAGGAACAATTATAAGTAAAATTCTAAGAACCTTACTGTCTGTTTACATGCTATTAGAGTATCTGCAATTTAAGAAATGAGAGAATTAGCTAGTAACAATGTTACTCTTGATAGTTTGATTGGTTGACTTATTTCATTTGAAATGAACAACTATGACAACAATGTCTTACCTATTATTGAGTTTGTATTCAAGTCTTCTCTAAAAATAAGAAAATCTAGTAACAAAAACACTATGAGAAATGATAGTGACATTGATAGTGATGAACAAGAACTTGATGAACTTGAAGCACTAATGCCTAGGAGATTACATAGAAGTAAAGGAAGATATAAAGGTAAATTACCATTGGTCTATTTTAATTGCAAAGAAATTGGACATTTTTCTGCTAGATGCCCTAACAAGAGAAAGGATGAAAGAAACAATGACAGATCTTATGAAAAGAAGTATGACAGAAGTGATGACCGAGACTACAGAAGCAACTGACACTTTGACAGAAGAGATAACTAAGATTACAAGGACAAAGGAAAGAAGACTTGTTTCCTGGTTGAGAACAAAGTTGAAAATTCTGATATTGATCCTGATGAAGATGTTGAGGTAGTATTTTTTGCTATGAAGGATGATTCAAATGAAGAAGAAAGGTATGTTGAAACATCACTCATATCTAAAGTTAACAAAAATGGTGTTTGGATTATTGAGAGTGGTTGTACTCATCACATGACTGGAGATAAAGAAAATTCTCAAACATTTGAATATTATAATGGTGGATCAGTTAGGATGGGTAATGACTCACCTTCCCCAGTTGAAGGAAAAGGTACCATCATGTTGAATAATGTGATTAGATGTGAAAATGCATATTGGGTAAAAGGACTTAACTATAGTCTGTTGAGTGTTTCATAGATGAACAAAAAAGGACACCGAGTTGCATTTGAGAACAAAAAGGAAATGATCTATAATGGAAAAGGAAATTTGATCGGTACTGGTGAACAAATAAAAGATAATCTATTATATCTTGACGATATTGAGACCACTTTTTTATTGGCTAGAAATGAAGACATTTGGTTATGGCATAAAAGGTTATGTCATGTGATTTGACAACATGGTTAAGATAAGTAAGAAAATAAAAGTGAGAGGCTCACCGAGTATTTCAAAGCCCGACCATGTTATGTGCAAGAATTGTCAAATAGGAAAAATGACAAAGTCTAATTGCAAGAGCAAAACCTACACATCTAATGTTATTCTCGAATTAGTCCATACTGACTTATGTGGACCAATGAGAACAAAGAGTTATTATGGTGATAGATACTTTATTCTAATTTTTGATGACTATTCTAGGATGATGAATGTCATGTTCTTAAAAGAGAAATTTGAAGCATTTAAGATGTTCAAATGGTATAAATCTAAAGTTGAAAAACAAAGTGGAAAAGAACTGAAATGTTTAAGATTATATAGAGGAGAAGAATTTATTTCTGATGAATTCACTAACTTTTGTAATGAGCATGGGATTACAAGACAGGTTTTTGCACCGAGAACACCACAACAAAGTGGGATTGTTGAAAGGAAGAATAAATCAATTATTGATTGTGCCAGAACACTGATGATTGAAAAAGGCATCACACAAACATTCTGGAGATAAGCTGTAAGTATTTTTTTCTATACACTGAACCAATTTTAATTGAAGAAAGACACAAATAAGACACCTTATGAGCTATGGTATGAATACACACCAAATGTGAGTTACTTTACAATCTTTGGAAGTCAATGTTATATACTGAAAGGTATGAATGAGGAAATTCTCGACCCAGTAATTGTCTATTGTGATACAATTTCTATAAACATTTCAAAGAACCATGTGATGCATGCTAAGACAAAGTACATATCTATTAAGTATCATTATTTAAGGGAACAAGTACAAGAGAAACAGGTAATACTAGAATATGTACAATCCAAAGAACAACTAGAAGACATATTCACAAAACCATTTCCAACAGATACATTTGAGTACTTAAGGAATAGACTAGGTGTTCGTCCCTTGTCTACTGGTCACTAAGCTGACTTGGAGGCTGCATCACCCTACACATTATTAGAATATTTATCATGATGATGCATGCTGAGATATGGACTACAATAATATATCAGTACAATAGTGGTACTTATCTGAACTACACACCAGAGATATTGTTAGCTACTACAGAACTTTTTTCTTTGGCATTGTTGTCAAAGGGAGAGAGATATTCAATGAAATATCCATCATGGAGAAGAAATTAAGATTCAAGGGAGAGAAAGATTCAATGAAATAACCATCCATCAAAGGGAGAGAATTGGAGAGAGTTAACACTGCATATCTATCCAGAAAAGGGATAAGAGATTCTACAAGAAAGGGAGAGATAGAATCAGAAGACATAATTGCTATACCTATCCATTGAAGGGAATGAAGAAAGGGAGAGCACACAACATAATCAAATCTAAGCTAGAAGAGCTTACCGGGATTCAAATATTTGAATTGGTTATAGAACAATAAGTTTGGTATGTTATGGCATATTTCATATTGTGTTGAAATCAATGCCAAAGGGAGAGATTGATGAACTATAACTGATTGAATGTTTGAAGATGATAAGTTGATGATCACCGAGCTGCAAAAGTGAATGAAAGACATTAAATTAGTTAATGTATTGTATTTTCATTGGTGTCAACTTGATATGGTTTGATTGTTCATACACATATTGTCATAAAATTGAAGATCTGAAAAGACAAAGTTTATGTGGTCGATAAAACTTAAAAGGTCTGTATACACCGAGTGATAGTGAACATCAAGTGACAATGAACACCGAGCAGTTCACAGTGTATATCGAGCACCACAGTAACCGAGAAAGTGTTACCGAGAAAGAGCTAATTACCGAGCATAACTGGAGTTGATGACCGAGTAGAACTGAAGTTAAAGAATGGCAAAACTACTTAACTCACAGAGCTATATCTAGGGATTGACTGATTGATTTCTTTATTTTCAACGATCAATTAACTAAAGCATGGAAGGAGATTTAAAGCATGTTATCAAGGAGAGATTTGTGGAACAAAACTAAAGCAATGCATGGCAAGTTTTATGGATCAAGAAGTGATCTATGACAAAAACAAGGAGATTGAGCGGCTAGTCATGACTATATAAAGAGACAAGGAATTCATTATCAAAGAGAGGAATGTTGAGTATATTCTAGTGAAGATAGAATTCTTCATGCATATCTGATCATACAGGTTAAAGAATAGAGCCAAGGAATTCTGCAGACACCGAACAACAGAGGACACAACATTCACCGAGTAGAAAAAAGAAAGAGAGAAAATGAACTGAAGTGTATATTGATCAGAGAGGTATTATTGGACTAACAATAGATCTGAATATTTGCAAATCAAAGTTGTATTTTGAACAGATCATTTACTGTATCAATTTAACCATTGATTCAAAAAATCTCTTAACTGAGTGGGATTTAATAGTACTTATTGTATTGAGATACTCAAGAGTATCAAAAGGTTTTCTTGTTGACAGCATAGTGAGTGCTAGGTCAAAAGACAAACTCTTAGCTTTAAATCCTCTAACAAGTTCGCACTTAACAATGTGTATTGTAACATTTAACATGGTTGGCTCTTCACCGATCTCACTTCAGAAGAGTGAAAATATCTTGGGTTACCGGTCCCAAGTGGTTTTTCCCATATTGGGTTCCCACGTTAAAAATCTGTGTCAAATGTGTATATGTTTCAATGCATTGATATTTTGCTTTACACATTATTGAAAGTGGATTCATCGGTTAACTCTAAGTTTATTTGCTGCTACTCGGTAAAGTCTAGAAAAGATAAACAGTATATCTTACCGAGCAGTTTATATTTTTTAGAATTATTTATGGCATACATCTTGATGATTGGGGACTGTAAGATAACTGAGGGTATTATATTTGAGATATAATATTTTGGTTGGATCTTTTGGAATTATTTTTAAGGCCATTGATTCACCCCCCCCCCCCCCCCCCCTCTCTTAGTTAATCTAACAACAACAACTCATTAGTTTAAATCATTCTTAATTTTTTTACTTTTTTATTTAATATAATTGACAAAATATAGAAAAAAAATGTTACTTTCAACCCTCATTTGGCACCCATTCTATGCACATACTCTAGAACAACTATTGTTTTGTTACAAGGAGATAAAATTTCCTAGGCCAATCCTGAAAAATACATACAAAGTTAAAAGACAATAAGCCAGGGCTCTAAAATGATCTATGTTAATTTGGGGCTTCTTTAAGGATGTCGAATTGAAACGTGTGTTATGATTGTTCATTGAATGTTCAAGAATGAGAGAGGACATATGTATGTTCTAGATTGTTTAGAATGAGTACATCAAATATCTTTAAATACTAGCACATATCATTGAATTTTACAAAATGTGTGCTTGGTTGGGTTGGAGTGGGAAAATAGTGGGTAGCTTCATTGAATTTGAAATATAAATTTTGAAAAAGGAAGGTGTCGAGTTTTTGACTATGAGATCCTATAATAGGCAAACCATCAATAGTTGAGTGGATAACAAATAGATAGCAAAAAGTGTTTGAATAAGTATAATAAATGCACATATAAAGTATTTGTTCCTATAAAGATAAGGTGAATACTAAGTGTATAGATACATGTTAACAAATAAATAAATAAAAATCAAGAAAATGAAACCATCTTTATACAAAATTACGTATCAAAACATCATCATTTAAATATGAAAAAAAAAAAACATAAATACACATTTCACTATTACAAACATATACCATCTAATTAACCAACATATCACTCGTCCATAACAAATCAATTGACTGCTTTATTATCAAAAACAAATCAATTGACAAATTGCTGTACATTGTAAATTCCATTTATCATAGACTTTTCTTTGAAAAGAAGTTAATACTTTGGATTAAGATAGTAACAAAACATGTAGCTTGTACTTGAGATTAATTATCCAAGGTAATTATAGGCATGTAGCTATCCAAGGGTTAAAGATGGATAATGGAAAGTAGTTAAAGAAAACATGAAAAAACGGTGGGTTTAGTCAATGGGAGAAAGAAAACATTGAACTTACCACATGTCCGAGTGTTGTTGAGCTCTTAATTTCCGGTTTGAGACAAAATATTTGTTTGTTTATATGAGAGATTAAACTTGTCCCATCGTAAATTGTAATCCACCATCAACAAAAATGCAGGCTTCATAAAAGTCAAAGACATAATTACCATCTTGCAAAATAACGTACGGTGTGAGAGGGCAGAATGACTCCATAATTGAGCCAAACTTTCAGTGATTAGTTAGCCCCCATTTATGCAAACAAATATGTAATCATAACCAGCTTGACAGAAGTAAGAAGCGTTTAAGATTTGAGTAACTTGTTATGTTGTAAGCTCTCTTTTCAGGACCTCACTGCTGCTTCATTATTATCTTTCTATTTATTCATATTGCAATAATTTAAGGATGAGATAAGATTGAAATGATATGATGGGAGCCTTTCAAATTCATGTAAAAGACATTGAGAGTAATCATAAAAAATAACAGTTTATAGTGAAAGGAAAGTTGTCATTTTTTATTGGATAAAGAAGAAAACAATAGTGTTATCTTTTTGTTTTTATGACATGAATAATAAGCGTAGTATCATTGTATAATTAGCCTTTCTGATAAAGATTTCAAGCATAAATGAGCTTTGTCATATAGAAGACGTTGAGAAATTGTCATGTAGAAGAAGTTGAGAGATATCATAAAAACAACTGTCTAAAATAAAAGAATTGTTGTCATTTCTGATTGGATAAAGTAGGAAATAACAATCTTATTTTTTTATTTTTATGACACAAATAAGAATGGCAATGCCATTGTATAATCACTCCTCTTAAATGGAAATCTCAACTATATAAATATAAGACTAGTAGACTTTGTAATATGCACAAATATATAAAATTTTAGATTGGTTAATTGATTAAAGAAATTCCACCTTTTTAACCTTGAATTTAGATATAAATGTAAACCTTTTCTTTTTCCTATGTTTGTAAAGAAGTCAAAGGGCGCATGGGCGCATGAGGAATGGATAGCTTGTGCAGGAGAACATTGAAAATTGAAGGAAGAAAAAAAAAGAATTATTAAAGCAATGAGGGTCCCTAATTATCCCCCGCTTTTCTCCTTGGAAACCTTTGTTTTGGGATAATCAATTTACCTTTTTCGTATTCTATTGTGTGTGAATTCTTTTATCTTTGGTAAACACAAAAAGAAGTGTCTCCGCACGTATCCACTAGAAAATATATGTCTGCATTTGGTTGATTTCCTTATTAAACTTGCCTTGAATGAAACATGCCTTAGCCATGTAAATAAATACATAAATAAATAAATAAATGGAATCTCTCTTTTTGTGTCTGTATGGGTATATATATTTATATGTTAATGTCCTTGTTGGGCAATGAAGAGGAGGCTCCACAGCTCTTCTGTCTGCAAATCCTAATCCTGGTTTGTTGTAAATCTATTTTCTCCCTTGGCAGGTGGAAGATAAGAAAAAACAGCACTTGGTTGAGGTACCAACATCTGTCACCACTGCCGCTTACTATTCCTTGCATTGTTTTTATGCACAAACAATCATGGGGTTTGTTTGCCCTTGAGGAATGTTGACTGTCATTCTCTCCCTACCTGCTTAGGATATTGTGTTTTTATGGTCATGGTTATGGATCCAAAGAAGATTTCCACCTAGTTAGGTGAGCTCATTCTCTTTTTATCTCTTTCCTTTTCCAAGCTCATGCTATTATCTTTGTTTTCTTGCAGTGTTCTGACCATTATTGGGGATGTTTGTTTTGCAGCAGGAAAAGGAAGAAGCCCTAGAAAAGAAATTGGGTTTGTTGATATGATGAATATGAGAACATTATATCAGGCCCCTCAATATGGTAGTAATACTGATCAGGGCTTATCCATGAATGGGTATCCTATTTCCTTCACAGAATGGCTCAAACCCAAACCCTCCTCTGGTTTATTGACCACCTCTCAGCTTCCCATGGCCATTCCATGCCAAAATGAGTACCACTTGTACTCTTATACTCCATCTCCTTACCCTCAAGTTCAACAACATCAGCAACTTGAAAGGTGTGAATCCCCCCCCTTGAAAGAAGCCCTGCCCTTACTCAGCCTCAGCCCTCCAAGGAACAGGAACCCTAATAGTATACATGTTTACATGGAGAGAGGAGAGGATCAGGAGGATGAGGATCAGGAGCTGCTTGATGATAGTGTAACAGTGGCCTTGCATATTGGTCCTCCTGTTCCTAACAATAACAATAGCAATAGTGGTTTGAGCTGTAAGACAGATGATCAGCCTGGTGCCAACTGTTATTTCACCGAAACAAGAGATAAGGCTTTGCAAGAAAGTGCAGGAAGAGTCCAGGATGGGCAGTATTGGATACCCACTTCAGCTCAGATTCTCATCGGTCCTACACAGTTCTCTTGCCCAGTCTGTGCCAAGACATTCAATAGATACAATAACATGCAGGTATGTCCAAATACTGCTTATATTACTTATCATGACCATGTCTCTCCTTTTTAAGTTTCTGATTTCATGATCTATCTATGATAAACAACCAAGGTCTCTTGATCTAGAATCTCTGTGCAGGAATATTTGAAGGAATTAGATATAGTCTGCTGAGCTTGCAAAACAAATAGGCAGCCATATTAGGTCTGTCATACAATATGGGAAAACTATTACAGCAGTCTTTTTCTTCTCAAAATTGTTTTTGTGCCCTTTTTTATTTTGTGTTTGAGAGAGGAAGCAAATTTAGTTGTCCTATAATTTGTTGTTTATTTTCCCTGCAGTAGTTTTTGTATGGTCTTGTAGATCCTGATAAGGTCTTGTGATGGAGGAAATTCATTTGATCCTGATGTCTCTCTTCAACGTGTTATAAATGTTGCAGGAAAAAATTGAGATCTATGGTGTCTGAGACCATAGCTACTGTCCCTTTCCTTCCCACAGATCTCAAAACTGTAATCACTAATAATTGAGATCATTTATTAAACCGTGACCCAATACACATTTGCCACGCCTGTGCTTCACATGCAACCACAAAAGGTTGACGATGAGATGCACTGGATGTGATAAAAGACTGAAACATTATGTAAAATCTGATCCAAGTTTGAAAAACATACTAGGCAGGTACATTACATGAATACAATGTTAGAAGATTGTAGAATATCCTTAACTGCTTCTAGATCTTAGCTGCCTGTCTCTCAAATTGCATTACCTACAGTCAGACTATGGTGGTCTTCAAAGTTAGGCTTTGAGAAAGAGTTTGATACAGATGATGTCATCTTGGTTTAATAACACATGTATACGCAAAAAAATACAGAGAAAAGCAAAAGGGATAGTCCAGTTTAGTGCTACTGTATTTTTCCTTTTGTTTGTTTGTTTGTTTAAGCGTGTAAGGATATACTTATTACCGGTTACTGTACTTGTCTTTTGTTTGTTTCAAAGTGTGAAAAGGAAAAAGGAAAGAAGGTGATTTTGAGATCTAGTATTATGATCTTCTGATATATTGTGTTCAACTTTTTGTGCATGGAACAGATGCACATGTGGGGGCATGGATCACAGTACAGAAAGGGACCAGAGTCTCTGAGAGGAACACAGCCCACAGCAATGCTGAGGCTGCCATGCTACTGTTGTGCAGAGGGATGCAAGAACAACATTGACCATCCTCGTGCAAAGCCTCTCAAAGACTTCCGAACCCTTCAAACTCACTACAAGCGCAAGCATGGCATGAAGCCTTTCTCCTGCAGGAAGTGCAGCAAATCATTTGCTGTCAGAGGGGACTGGCGAACACACGAGAAGAACTGTGGAAAGCTCTGGTTTTGCATATGTGGGTCTGATTTTAAGCACAAGAGATCACTCAAGGACCACATTAGAGCCTTTGGCCATGGCCATGCTTCAACTCATCAGCCTGATAATGCCTCTTTTGAAGATGAAGAAGACCAGCCCACTGAAGATGATCTCTCCGCCGCCTCTCTCTGATCAATGCAACTTCTACCAATAAACTAGGTCTAGCTCTAGATGTTTTTTCCATATTTCTCAAGTTGGTTTTGTTTGGTTTGTGTATGTAGTGAAGGCTGCTCATTAACAAAACACTCTTACGTGTGTTGAGAAAAAATTGTACACGGTTAAGAGTGGTTTGCTAAGAAGCATGATAGAAAAAAAAACACGTTGTTAGATGGATATATGTATACAGTTGAGCCTGCAGAGTCTAGGCGCTGTGAAGTAGAAGAATTTTCAATACCCACATTGTTTTCTCGTCCTATAAGACAGTCATACACGTGCAAGTGTCATTACATGTATTTGGGCTCTGCTGAAAAAGAAGCCCTTTTGTGGTCGAACTATCTACCATCTTGCTAACACAAGGTTAAGGAGATCGACCACTGCTGTCTTATATGAAGAGAAAATAATGCGCATTGTTTTGTAACTGTTACAATGGTGGGGATTATTAGAGGGGAGGAAATTCGGCTACTTCATAGACTTATCATAATAGCTAGACCTTATAGCTGTTCTACTATGAAATAAATATTTATAAAAAACAGTCTCAGGCTGCTTTTTTTTTCAAATGTTCTACAGTCTTGTATTTCTGAGAATTAAAAAAGAAAAATTTGTCTAGTTTATGTACTGGAGCCGGCAGACACGGGCTGAGATTTTTGACTTTCATACTTTTCTTGATTTCATACTGAATTTTACTGATTCTAACAATATATTCCAATCCTTGCACTGTTTGAGCAAAATAAATAATACCCATTATGTGACTGTTATTACTGTTACTTGTAGTATGATTTCTACAACATGGTGGCCATAACTGGCTAGTATTTATATATTTTAGCCTACCCATAGGATTCCTTTGTTTACCTGCTCCACTGAACGTTCTTTTTTTAAGCTCAAAAAAATTGGTTTGAAACTCATTCCAACGACAATATATTGGAATGGAATTATGGGATTTGGTGAAAAATTGACCTTCATTAATGAAATCCAATATATTACAGTCATGGTCACGTACATCGAAAGAATATGGTGATGGAGAAAGAAAGCAGCGGGCTTAATTGCAGCTACCTTAAATATCATGTTGTCGTATTGCAGATCTTCCGAAGAATGGAATGAGATTTTAATTCGGGGTAGACAAAAATAGGGCAGCAGGGAGCGTTTTCATAGTCAGAAGCAATAATAAGTAATAATAATATAATATTCTGACAGTGGAAGGTAGGCTTAAAAAACAGCAATGTCTTGTATGGACGTCTGTTCCAATTCTATGCTTCATACCACTTTCAGAAATCAGGTAAACAGGCCCATTTTGGATTGCCCGTGTTTTCTAAATCTTCTTCTTTGACTGCTGAACAGCAATTTGTGGACCCGATTTTACTATTTCCAGTCCTCCTTCGATCCCCACCATTGCCTTTTTCTGAGCTTCGGAATTCATTGTTCTCTGTTATTGCTTTTTTTATTATCATTCATTTTCTCTGCTCTCAATTTTTTATGAACTTGGTTTGATCGAATTTATTGTGGGACTCTTTTCGTCCATATCAACTTTCTGTTACAAAGTAAGAAATGATTTGATTTTTCAAAACTGCACGAGGATGGCACTGTCTATGAGGTAGGAAATTTGCACCTTAATAAACAATATGTTAACAACATGGAGGATGGCCAGCTCATATATTCTTACATTAATATTCATCTTAGCAGTGGGTATTGTAAAGAAAGGTATTACAGATATGCTGCAACTTACATTATTATGGTAAATGAGTTAAAACACTTGAAATCATTGGAAATTTAGATCATTTCTGATGTTCCTCCCCAAAAATGTCATTTTTATTTTTACTTGAATTAGAAAATATCATATGGCTTGCATGGGCATTGATGTCAAATTGAGAAATATATTATCTACAATGTATATAATATTTGATTATCTAATTTTTTATTACTTTTATATTAAAGCTAATTATTACTCTTAAGAATTGTCTTTGTACATATATTATTTTTTAGTGTATAGTTTTATTGCTTTTAGTTGAGTTGTGTTTTTGAAGTGATGATAATATCGTTTTCATGTGAATATTAAGATTTCCATTATTACTTATGCTACTAAATATCTTGAAGTTATTATATATTTGATTTTGAAATATACATAAAAGTACTCTACTTTTTTTAACAATGTTATCAATTAGAATCATGTAATTTCCACAGTTTATTATGATCAAGTAAAATATTATTCATCTCATTATCTGCAAATTCTTATAGCACCTTTAATATTTGAAATTTGAACCAACCCCTACCTTTGATTTTTCTTATTTGCTTTCATTTATTTATTGATTAAACCATATGATACTTCATTGTACCTTCACAATGATTTATTTCAACTTAAACAAGAAATTTAATAATATTATTTGTATTCCCTTGATTAACTCATAATTTTTTTCAATTCTTCTTGATTTTACTTGAAAAATTAGAATTGATTGTGGAAATATACTTGTAACTCAACTTAATGAAAAAAATATTAGAATTAAAATTACTAAGATAACAAATTTATCATCTATGAAATTAATGGAAAGAAAAGTCAAGTCATATTATAACAAAAGTGTTTCTACAATACTTTGATTTTTCTTGTGACATAATATCTAACAACTTTCTTTAAGAGTATAAAAAAATTGTTTTAAATTTCTTCAATTATAAAAATTATGCTCTTTAATATTTTATTTAATATCTTTTTATTATCCTTTTAAATATATAAATATATTACTTTATGTATAAACTATATCTCTTCCATTGTATAATGACTCATTGCTATAACAATTTTTATTATACACAACTATTAATCTTACCTAAAACTCATTTTCATATGCTTTTATTGTAACATGAAACTTTTTATTTTTAGAAAAGTTATATTTTTAACAAAACTATTTGTTAACGTGTTAATCATGAGGGTTAAAATATTTATAAATTTTGCAAACTATTTTTAGTTATGTGGTAGTTCAACTACTTTTGTCTATAAAATAATTTTGTAAATATTTCTCCAAATGTAAATTTATTATAAACAATTAAATATATATTTTTATGTTGCCCCTCCTCGGCCTTAAGTTGTATATGACAATCAAGTGGAGGCACCTTGTAATTTATGTGATTATTACTTTTCAATGTATTGATTGTAGCTAATGTATTTCATTTCAAATAATAATTTAGTTGCCCGATATTGATAGTTAATAACTCATCATATTGGCCATTGAAGATTGGTCATTTTTATATTGCGACTCATGGACAAAATAAGTCCCAAATTGAGACTTATCAATGTAATAGCTCATTATGAAAATTTAAAATCTACCAAAGTAATAGACTGATTATAAAAATGTGAGGCTTGTCAAAGCAACAAGCTCATTATTAAAAGTTGAGAATTATAAAAGTCACAAGCCCGTAATGAAATTTAGGACCTATCAAAGCAACAATCTCAGTTACAAAAGTTTGAACTTTATCAAGGTAACAATGTTAGTTCAAACAAATTTTAAGATATTTCATAATAATAGACTTTTATAAAAAAGCTTCAAAAGAGTAATGTTTCCACCAATGTGAGAGAAGTTTGAGTAGTTCAAAATAATGCCCTTTTTCATGATAACCCCATTAGATTAACATCGTATTTTAATGTGTTAATTGTTAGGATTAACACATTTATATCTAAACTATTTTTAGTTATGTAGTAGTTCAACTCCTATATACCAATGATGCAATAATTCCAAATGTAATATATGTGTGTGTGTGTGTGTGTGTGTGTGTGTGTGTGTTGCTTCTCTTAGGCCTAAAAGTAATCTGTATACTATTATAATATGTTTTCATTCTATCTTTAACAAAATATGAATTTAAGTATATTAAGAAAATATTTAAATCTTCTGATTAAGTAAATCGAGATAGAGGCCCAAAAACCTTTACATAGTAGCTAACAGGTGGACGAGAGGGATCTCATGAGAAGTGTACTGCAAAATGGAAAAATATCCAAACACATAAAAAATACCAATAACCAAACAAAAAAAAACAAAGACCAAGCCATGACCAAAAAGAGCACCAAAAGAAATTATTGATTTTTGAAATGATCAAAGCCCTTCATAGCCTACCACTCCTAATTTAGAGTGTTCAACTCATCCAAAAAAGACAACCCCCTATAGGATGGAATCTCCTTAGAGAGAGTAGCTTCAATAGAGACAATGGTGTGATCTATTATAACAGACTCATCATGAGTACCAATATAAGCCTCATCTAGCACCATGCGCTTACATTTCCCATGCTCCCTTTCCAAAAATTTTGCATAACCTACAAGGAGACTACCATTTTGCTGATCATTTCCTTACTGAATGGGAAAATCTCATCCACATTTTTCATTATTTTATTTTGTTTTTCCTAGATACCAGAGATAGTCAATATCGCGGTCTTCCTTTCCTCTTCTGAGACTACTTTATCTTTTAAATCATTTAATTCAACTTCCAGGGAATATCACTTGTCAAGACGCTCAAGTAACCTTTGAATAGTAGGTCACACCACCTCATCCTTCACATAAAATGACCAATACATAGTATTCTTTTCAGCATTAGCCAAGGCCTTAATCCTAAATGTTAATTTCTAAATAATAATGGTTGATTCTTGAATGGTGACTAAATTTTATATTAAATCATATTCTTTATTAAAATTCACCTCTTTTAAAATTAAATAGTATTTTTAACTATTAATTGAAAAAAATGAATTTCAAAATAGAAAAGTTACTAACTGTAGCTCTTTACAATTTTATTTTATCGATCATCTAGCTATTCTCTATATAATTCTTGAAAGTAATGAGATTACACTTTAAAATTTTATTCTTAAAAAGTTACCAACAAGTCATTTTGAATATTTTAAACCACACATTTATTGGTATATATAGGCAACACCTCTTTATAAAAAAAATCATATCTTAGTGTCTAAAAGCCTTAATTATTTTTTTTTTCTTTTATCATTAAAAAACCTCTTTTGTAGCTAGAAGACCCATATAAATATGTGCATATATAGTGAACAAGAGGTGAGATCAATCAAATAAAGCATACTATCAACACATAATCTATCATGAGATAATCGTTATTGTTCTAGTTTACCAACATACAACTTTGACAATTGAGATTAAGTGTTTAGTTAATTTACCTCCAATACAATATCCATTTTAAGAGCATATTAACTAGACCAAGATTAGATGTTTGATCTCATATACCTATAATACAAGAAATTAGATTTTATTAATGTAATTTTATTTTTAGGATAAAGTGAGCTATGATGTGGTAAAATATTTTGATCTAGAAAATCTAAATAGTTTTTTTTCTCATAAAATAATGAACTATATTAGATAGATTCAAAATACAAGAAAATAGAATCTACCATAGGTCAATCAAGAATACAATTTTCTCATTTCCATCACACAGGCCTTCTAAATATTATATAAAATTAGATGAACAAATCATACCATTTTTAAAAATAAATGTTCCTTAGTAGTGGGTCAATACATACAAAATTGAAAGGACTACACGACTTTAAGGAAGAGGTTTAGTTTTTTTCTTTTTATCTTTTTATCTACATCATACTTAACTAATCAAAATATTATTTTAGAAACAAAATAAATCAATAAATAATCAAATAAACCTATCTACTCTAAATACATATGAGTGTAGATATTATTATAACTAAAATAAATAAATTGTTAAAAGCAAATTCTTAATTTAGAGTTTGATGATTTCACTAGGGTTTTGAAGGTTTCCAAAAGTTACTAAGAAGTTTGTGGGGATAAGTGGAAGAAATAAGAATTATGTTAAAGATACTAGCATATATGGTTCTAGTGATTGTATCTAGAGTTTGGATGCTAGTTTCCTTAAAAAGTGATCTTCTCCTTTGTAGACATTAGCATTATTGATAGACATTAGTGTCCTTGTATTGGTTTAGCTTCAATTTTTTTAAACAACCCAAAATCCATGTAAATTTGTACAACTATTTTATGCATGTCCACTTCCACCGAAATTGGGAACCTCCATTGGAACTGGGGTTTAAGAAAAAAATGCTTTCAATAGATTACCATTCTACTAAATCTAGTCAACCCAACTTTTATTTTACCAATTAAAAAATGAAACTAATAGATACTAGATGAATTTTGAGGAGCTTTCTAGCAATTTTATAGTATCAGAAACATTCGTTGAATTGTAGAGGAATAAAATGGTATCATCAATCTTTCAACTCCGCCATTATTTTGATCTAGCCATGGGATGTTATTCGGTTTATATTAATCGGTATAAAATATGTTGATCTGGCTTTCAACTCCACCATCAACAATTGTAGAGGAATAAAATGTTGAGGCCATATAAAAGGGAAAAGAAAAATGCCTTCAGGCCTAACCAATTTAACGAGCTCAAAAAAACATGTAGAAAAACTACAAGGTTTCCATAGAAAGTTGCAATATAATATATACAAGAAAGCCAAAGAACCCTAATAGAGCCCAAGATAATCTTTTGAGTCCATCAACTATGAAGTCTTATTATGAAAATTTGATTATTTACCCTAAAAAATTATAACTGATAATTTTCCATATGTATTAATACATATAAAATTTAAACTTTTACTTAAGAATAATCATACATACTAAATAAATTTCCAACTGATATTAACATTAAATTCCAATATAAAATAAGTAGAAAGAACTATACTAATATTAGATGCAGAAATAATTGATCTTACAATATAGCACGAAGATCTAAATGCATCCATCTCCCCATATTCAACATAAGGATAAACATGTAATGTTAGTAATTTATACAAGCGTGTTTATTTTTTGAAAGGTAAAACAGTTTATTTTAAAACTTATCCTTTGCATTAAAATTCTTCGACGTGAAGCAAAACTAGGTTTCAATGTACTTTTACAGATTCCATCATCGTAATTTATTTGATTGTAAGGGATCATGAATAAAGCTTTGATTTAACATGAAAAGATGAGTATTCATGCTTGTAACATTAATCTAGTGTTTCAAAGAGGGACAACGTACTTAACATTACAAAAATAACATCTCGTTGAGATCTTGTGGAACTTTGTGTGGCCCCGCCACCTCACTTTTTCCTCCCCGAATGTTCACAACATAATCTCCCTTCCTTTTTTGTGTCATACTATTGAATAGATTGGAAACTTACAGTTATTAAAATAGATTTTTATGTGATTACATTCTTAGAAGTGAAAGAAATGGAATCACACCTTAAAGTTGTCTTAATTAAGTTTAAGTATTAAAAACAATAACGGTTAAATAAATCCTGCAATTAAACAAATACTTAATAAGTTAATAGGTTGATAAGAACATGAATAATAACTTTTGCCATAAGAGAAATGAAATTAGATTGAGGGGAAAATTTAGTCATATGATTTGAAACTTTGTTCTACCTTACATTTGGTAAGCCTTGGTCATTCTTAATAGGATCTCAATTAGTAAGCGTATTGTTCTCTTCACTTTAATCTTTTTGTTTAAATAAGTAAGTATTGAGGATATATTTCTTTTTTTCAAATTGTAAATTTCAATGAATTTTCAATTGAAAAATAAAAATTGAATTTGTGTAAATTCTTTAAACTACCGTTAAAAGCTTCTTCATTAATTTGTACTTTCCAATTTATAGTCATTTTGGAGTTGTGGATTTTGGGTATTTTGGATTTGATGATCATACCATGGGAAGAATTGCAAGGTGTCTTGACTCTTTTATTGCTAGTGAAATTTTTAATTTACGTATTTTCTGGTTTGATGCTTTGGGTTCATTTAAATTATACTATTTTGAGATTTATGAGTTCTATGACCTTTTTAGCTAGGAGCGCTAGTCACTCTTTCATCACCTTTGTTGGAGAATTCATGTGTATAGTATGATGTTGTCAAAGTCATGTTTGTGTACCTACACATTGCATAAAGAATTTAGAGAGGATATGGAGTGTTGATGGTGTGATGTGTGTGCAATAACGGTAGCTTCACTTAGTGAACCTTAATCATAGCACATGCATTTGTGGCATACTGAAGAACCCCCATATTTTTTACAAATATTACCCTAGTTGCCACCCCCCCCCCCCCCCCCCCCCCCCCCGCCCCAAAAAAAAACAAAAAAACAAACTTGTCCCCTATTTAGGAAATATATTGCCCCCTTTTTTGCCCATTTTAAACCCCCCAATATGAACGCACGTGATAGTGCATTGCCCCTTTAGTGAAGAATCTATGGTGCAATAGAAGAATCAACTAAAACATATTTTTGTTTGGTATTTAGGATGATATAGTTGGTATGCCCTTAATCCTATAATGTGCATAACATTAAATTATTAGTTGGATTGTTGCTACAGTAACTCTTAATTTATCTGTATGATCATTAATAGAGTCTTATATAGGTAGTCAAATCACCTAGGTGGTAACCAAGGCATAAGTATAGTTTAAAGGGGTAATGGTTAGTTTGTGATTATCACATTGCTAATTGTGTTGTTGGAGATTTGTTGAGGTTTTTTGGCCTCAAAGTCACTTAATATTCTTAATCGTCATCAAATATTAGTATGTTTCATATTATATATTATTCTCTTTTGCAAATTATTTCATTACAATTGGCATCAAAGTGTGATCTTAGCGCTCAAAGAGGAAGAATTAAGCTAATTTTTCAACTATTAGATGTTGAATTAGAAAATGCATATTTCTCTTGAATTGGTGAAATTTCATATCTATATTTAAAATATTATAATATAAGTTTGACATCACTTAGAGGATTTGGCAGAGTTATTGCAAGATTAAGGTTTTGATCAATTTCATTCCCATGATAGTAAAATAGAATAAAAATTTTAATTTTGGAGGGTTGAACAATGGAACAAAAATCAATGTGTAGTTCTTATTTGAAGGTATTTGGAGTCATTTTCATGTAATCAAGGTTAGATCAACAAAAAAATAGGTTTTCAGTATATGACTTGACCACACACTAATGGAACAAGCAAGAATTCTTACACTCTAGCTATGACTCTTGAAAAGGTTAATTCATTAGTAGAGGAAATTGATACCATATCCATGAAAGGGGTAAGGGAAGAAAAAAATATGGAGTATATATGACACTTGAAAGGAAAATTGAGTACCTTACAAGGAGATATATCTAGTAGCCATATCACATTCTTGAATATCAATACTTATATATCTAGAGCCTGTCAAGCTCACAAAAATATTCTTAAAGAAACTAAGGTGGACCAATCTATATCTAAATGCTAATGCTCATCCAAGATCTAAGAATATAATACCAAAAGGTGAATATGCACAAATTTTATAGAAGGGATCCACTAACTCAATTTTTGAAGTGCTTCAAATTCTAAGTGGAAATAAAGTGACAATAGACTCCTTATATATCTTGAATGAAAAAATGTATTTGTTATCAATTATTATGTTTGTAACAAAGGAAGATGGTTGTTATTATCACATGGTCAATTATTACTTAAAATGTGTAGTCACAAGAGAGAAACAATGTGTCAAACAACTACTTCAACTAATTAGCTAACTATGACAAACAAGAATAGTCGCTTGGTTATATTAAAAAAAAATTATAGAATATATATCCTTGAGAGTGGATACAATTATAAAATAACTTGAATGACTCATTTTTATGTGCTCTCAGTGGTCAAATCCAACATGAGTTACACATGGATATCACTAGTTCCATATCAAGATCTCTTATCCTAGCACAATGAGCAAAACATAATTTTTTAGTACTTATAAGAAAGGGTTCAATTGCATAAGAGAGAAGAGACTTTCAGGATAACTATACCCTCAACCAACTAGATTGACTCTATAACAAATTCAAGAAAAAATGTAAAAGGTTATGTTTTAACAGTGATAGTAAATATAGTAGAGGAAATGAATGTGTCAAATAAATGATTCTACATAAGGGTTAAGTGAGGAAGAATAAATATTAGAGTTTGGAAATGAGATAGAAGAGGATTCAAGAGATCCCCAACCAACCATTTCTTTTCATGTACTCTCTAGTACTATTACCCCATAATCCCTAAACATAATGAATTTCTTGAAGAAAGAGTGGAAACATGAAATATCAAACATGAAGAAGGAGATTCCTTAATTTGAGAATAAAAATAAAAGGCTAAGGATTTTCAGAAAGAATCGGTTGCAAGTTACTCTAAAATACATGAAAACTCCCAATGTTGATGAAATCAATATTGTAGTTAGATCTTTCAATAAAGTATTTTTGGAGCCTTTTTCCCACTTGTAAATAAAGGAAATGTATATTTGCAATAGTTTTAAACAATTTTGACAAAGTTTTGATGATTCTTTTAGTTGTTGGCAAGCAAAATCACACTTAGCAATTGAAGTTCCATTTTTGGTGCTTTCTTCTATTTTTAGAGGTCAAATGCTTGTCAAATTCAATGGTAATAAGGCTAGAGGAGTCCTAAATGGTTGAGCTAGAAAAAAAATTAGTTTGTTGATGGTAAAAACCCTGAAGATCTCCAAAAATGCATTCGGGGAAAGTTGTAGTTCCATTGCCCAAATAGTAGCTGATCCCAAAATTTTAGGATACATTTTGACGAAAACAAGACCCCAAAATTGTAATGAATATCATGTAAGAGTTCCTTTATCATTATTCTTTAGTTTAGGGATGGTTTTAGATTTTTTAGTTATTTGTCTGAATTTATTTTGACCCAAAACAATGCCCATAAACCTTAGTTACGGGTTCGGCAAATTTCAGTTGTAAAATCTATATAAACCCTTCATTTATTTGTAATAAGGATTGAGAATTATTTATGTGGACATGAATAATAAGTGGTATTGCAATATCAATGGGTTCATATTGCTGACATTTGCAAATTTAGAATAAAATGTAAATTCAAGAGCCATTTAAATGTATTTTTTAATTTTTCTCAATCAAACTTATTAGTTGGTCGTGATTCTCAAATGTTGATTTTTGTTCTTGATAACTTGGTAGGATCAATTATTATTGTGCTCGAGGAATGGTTTGTCTCACATGTGTGCATGGGTAATGCCCTTGTGATTTTGATGAATTATAAGAAATTCTTTGTTTCCAGATTTCCTTAGTTGATTGCATCATGTTAAATATGAATTGTGAAATTCTAGTTTATATTTTCATGGTGTGTTGATTCAATCTAATTTTCTGTAGTAGAAAGTGTGTGTTTGAGAATCATTGTTTGTGGTACTTTAATTTCATTTACATTCAATTTCTTGCATCCCTAACTCTTTTGCAATTTCTTTAAAATCATGGTTAGAGTTGCGTAAAATTAAGCTTAGAATTCAATCTTTCCCATTTACAAATTTTGATCATTGTAGATTTAATCTTCAAAATTAGAAAATCAAAGTTTTTATCAGCAAAAAGAGAGTTTAAATTTGCTAAATCCAATTGTTGCACTTTATAACCAACAAAGGCCTCCTTGTGAACTTTCACATTATTTTCATTGACCTATCGAAAGTAGCTATGAACCGGCCTTCTTGAACCTTGGAGTGGTGAATTCCACTTTTCATGAGAGGCATTTCATTCTCATTTTCTCTGTCATTGCATCATGCTTATAGCACCCTGATCAACAATACAAAATGCTACATTTGTTTATAGATGTGCTAAATGAAATTTTTTGTACTATGCCTCTTATCTAAGAATCTAGTTGATTTGTATCTTTAGATTTTTAAAGGGAACTAATTTTACTACCATTCACCTATGAAGAGTGAATACTAATCATGAGTATTCTTAAATATTGTAGTTTACCAACCTCCTTGGAGGATTCTCATAGAGCATGAGTAATCTATGGTTGTGTTAGCACTAGATTCCTGTCTTTTCTGATTGTTTAAGTGTTATAACTAGTGTTAGAGGTTAAAGGCTTTCTTGGTGAATATTTTTTAGAGGTGGAATTTGAGTCTTTCTGAGGTTCATTGTGGCTAGTCTTGTGACTACCAATTGTAGTCCATCCTTTCTCAGTCTTTGTTAAATTAATTCAACTAGTACTTTAGATGCAAGCTCAACATTGCAAACAATTAAAGGTGAATCTTTAATTTCATGTTCAGAAGATTGAAAATTGAAAGAAGAAAGATTATATGATTGATGTATAACACATGCTAGCTATGACATGCAGACAAATTAAATTCCAATGGACTCTTTTAAGGCCTTTTGAAGGATCAACTTCAAGACAAAAGTACTTATTTACTCTTCTTAAGGTGGAAGCTATATGGTCCATGAAGGCTTACAAGATAAAGGTAATTTAAGGAATTCAATTCAAATTGAGACCTTGAAACCTTAGGGCCTGTTTGTTTCACGGAATTGACCACGAATTGGCATTTCTGAATTCCCAAAATGTTCAATTCCTTGTTTGGTTCCAAAATTAAAAATTGGAATAGGGTTATGCGAATTCTAATTTTGGGTCATTTTGAGCATTCCTTAATTCCCCCTTCAGACTTGGAATTGGAATTGGAATTGAGAGTATTATTTTGGGAAGGAAAATGCATTCTCATTTTTGTGTCAATAATGTATATTATATTGTTATAAGGATGTGTGTATATATACATGTGTGTGTATACATGTGTGTGTGTGTGTATACATGTGTGTATATATATACATGTGTATATATACATATGAGTGTATATACACATGTATATATAGTATATATGTACATGTATGTATATACACTCATGTGTATATACACACATGTGTGTATATACATATGTATGTATATGTGTGCATGTGTATATGTGTGTATATGTCTATATATGTGTATATATACACAAATGTGTGTATATATGTATATGTGTGTGTATACACACACATGTGTGTATATGTGTATACATGTGTATATACATACATGTATGTGTGTGTGTGTATATATATATGTGTGTGTGTGTATACACACATGTGTCTATATATACACATGTGTGTGTATATACACATACATGTGTGTATATATATGTATATATATACATATATGTGTGTATATAATCACATGTGTGTATATATGTATGTGTGTGTGTGTGTATGTGTGTGTGTGTGTGTGTATACACATATTTGTATATACACACATGTGTGTATATATACACATGTGTGTGTATGTGTGTATATATACATGTGTGTGTGTGTGTGTGTGTGTGTGTGTGTGTGTGCAAAAACAAAATTCCAATTCCAATTCCACTTTTGTGGAACCAAACACAGAATCTGCATCTTCTCAATCATCTTCCAAGTGAACCAAATAGGACAAGCCCATATTCGAGAATTCGTTTTGAGAATAGCAGAATTCCATAATGGATTCAATTCCAGAATTGGCAATTCTAGCATGCACAAATTCCGCGAAACAAACAGGCCCGACATTTAGCAAAATTAGAAGTCCGTTAAGAAAAGCAAATGATGAACAATATATAGAGAAAGAGATCCATGCTTGAAGATAACATCACTAGGGTTTATATCGACCTCTTTAGTTAAATTTTGAACAATATCTAATCTATATTCACCCAATTTTGAAAAATACATTTTGATGAGCTTTTTACTGACAAAATAACTTATTGAAATAAAGTGCTTAAACAATTTACAGGAAATATCTAAACATAAAATAAAGAAAACTACATCCAAGGGATATTCAACACTCTAATCTGAGAGACATTTTTCAGGTTTTTTAATCGGTGGTGCCGTCCTCAATTACTAGTAAGACCAACGAAGTCAGCATCAACAGCTGAACCATTACATCTTGAAACTATTATTTATAAGAAAATCTACACTAAGAGATTTAAGAAATCGCTGTGATTAGGGAAAGTGATATGACAAGCAAGGGAAGAGAACTTGACACAAAAAAACATAACAACATGACCTCCTCTTTAGTCTGTACCAGTTTGAACTTCAGCTTATTCACTCTGACTCTTCTCCAAAAAGCCTGGTTAACCGGGAATCCCGGTTTTATGATGTTACTCGCGCAATCATTTGAAAGGACATTATATTTGTTAAGACTACTAGACATACTACAACAAAGTTTATTCTTTTCTGTCACCATTCTTTTTGGATCAGTTGGAATCTGGGATTGTACCTTACAAATCTAATCAGATTTCTCAAGTTTTAAACAAATGCAAGATGTTATATCAGTTAAAAATAAAAATCCAAGAGTACAAGCTCCATGGTTTGCAAGATGTGTTCTAAATTTAGGGTTTGGTTTCATATTAGTCATAATTCTGCAATTTCTGGCTTTTTGGGGGTGTCATCTTTGTAGTAGTTTGATCATATATCACATCCTTGTGTCAGAAAGGAAAGAACAAGAATTGTACGTTTAATTCTTTAATAAAGGACAAAGTTCTAACTGGACTTCAAATGAAGTTTTGAACAGTGTCTTTTCTTGAAACTGTGTAGGTAGTACAAGTTTTTTACTTTTAGAAAAGTCCCTAGTCACTGATTTCTTTCCACATTTCCTACATTTCCTAGTGATCCTTTTCATGAGATTCCCAAATCAAAACACGTAAAAGCATTTGAAATATGGTATCATGTCTATGTACGTTGAGTTTTCATGGTCGTAAGTCTTATCCTTTTTTATGAAAAATGGATATATGAAATGTCTGCTTATGGTTTCGAAAGAGTAAGTAAAAATATGTTCATGAATGGTAATTTGCAGATCTTCCAATAATTTTGTAAATAGAAGGCAATGATAATTTGAGAATGAGATGTTGTACGTAGGTAGAACATAAATATAATTAAATGGGGAAACCAAAATCTATAACTATCATAAATCAATAATTAATTATTATAAATAATGTTCATTAATCTATATTTTCATATATATTAAACATTGTATAGAAAATGGTCATTAATTTATCATTTATGTCATAATGAATATTTGGAAAAATGTGAAGCAAAGCTCAAATAAATGATATATCTTTACAAAACCATAAAAATTATTATAATATCACTACATGTGATCCATCTCCAATGCAATAAGGAATAACATCTACTCATTGTGTGTCATAATAAGTCATATGTTAATAATAAGTCATATGTTAATGAGACAAAAATAGGATAACTCGATCCAAATATAGTTCCCACTATTTGACAATGTGAACTCATTGAAGGCCATAAAGCTCATGAACTCAATGAAGGCACATGTACACACCAAAATGGAGTCACTCCTCTAGTAAGAAAGATGCATGTGCAAAAATGATGGCTCAAGTTCTCTCACTAGCCACCTTTCAAAAATAGTTCAATCTACATTCTTCATTCATTAATGTAGTCACTTTCTAATCAAGGATGATCATTCTACAATTGACAATTAGTGAATTACTCATCTCTTGTACTCACTCCAAACAAATATTATCAAACTACATTAACCACCAATGAGTTTCTCTCATCGCTAGTGCTCACTTGAAATCATGACCATGCATGATTGTCGAGAAACAAGTCGCCTCTATTTATAATGTCAAATGTTTTATAGCTTATAGAGTCCTAATCATAATCACACTAGATATATATCATGGTGGGACTTTCCACATGGCACATCCTCATCTCTTCAATATTTAGGACCAAACAATATATATAGTCATCCAAACGACAACATAGAAAAACATTGAAGTAGATCAAGAATACCACAAAATCAACAAATCTATTAAACTCCTAAAGTATACATCACTCATCTCTATAAAGTCTCCACTAAAATCTTCATATAACAAGGTTCCTCTTTGTAATGGAAGCATAATAATGTAACAACAACAAAATGGCTAGAAATAGTCTTATGAGACATCTACATCAACATTATTAAGATAAATCATTTAAAATTAAATAAATTAACTAAAACCTAAGAATCTATATTTTTTCATTTTTCAACTTTACACATGGGATGTGGTGGTTACGAATGTACTTGTCCTTTTCGTTAACTCATTCTTTGAAGATAGCATTTTCTTATGCATTTAACAATGTGAAAATTGGTTTAACTAAGATTGTTCTAGATGGTGGTTTGTCTACTCTATTGAATTGTATGTTGCTATTATAATTATTGAAGCTTATTTTGATTTGTTTCTTTACCTTAGAGATTTTTCAAAAATATAATATATTTAGAAAATTAGTTGTTAGATTTGATGATTGAACATCACAACTCTTAGTAATCAACTTCAAGCAATGCACATCACAAATGAAGATAAAACAAAAAAATGTATTTTACCGATAATCTAGGAATTGAATTGATGTAATAACCTAAATGGATGATTATAATGAATGGTCAATCCTTATCAAAAGGAAAAAGAACTCTCTAGCTGAGGATTATATTAGATTGTGACAAGTGTTCTCAACATATGTAATGCGACAAAATGTCCTATAATTAGCTAGATCTATTAATAGAGGAAATACTCCTAAATTTATCTTAAGTGAATAAAGTAAAGGATTGCCTATTTAACACAACAATTGTATCCCCCAAATCCCCACAAAAAATGAATAAATAAATAAACCTAAGGAGAAGCTAAAAATTAAGAATAATTTAATGATGGATACATGAATGGGTCCTAGTCACAAGGCTTGATGAGACAACCAAAGACCAAAATATTCTCTCTCATAGTCAAAGAAAAGCAGAAAAACTTGAATGGAAAATAAATCTTCTCTAAAAGAGAAAAGAAAGAAAGAAAGAAATACATTAGAAAAAATAATAAAAAAGAAATACATTAGAAAAAATAATAAGAAAGAAATGTATTAGAAAATTTAATGTAGGATTCTACATGTACCCTCAAAGTACTACTCTGGTTACATTTAAGTCAAATCAAGATCGTCTATAAGAGACAAAATAAGAGATAATAAATCCCCAACATAAGGAAGGATCACCTCTACCAAAAGTGAATCCTTTTAGAAGAATGTTGAAGGCAATCCAAGATTAAAAAAATATTGTTCTTCTCTTTCAAGAGAAACAAATCCAACGGTGAATGTAGAAGAAAATCCCTTAGGATAAGAGGTATCTTGGTGATTTCCTCTAAAACTACTCAAGTGGACCCATATATACATAAATGAACATAAGCCAAATTAGATGAATAAAGTCCAAACAACTATGAAGATACCTATAAAACAACCTCCAAAGGAAATGATGAAGTGATGATAGGTGATCTATAGCTATTGTAATATTTTTCTATGGAGTTATCCACCCAAGATATAGAGGCCTAATGGAAAGCACAATAACAAGAGAATTGATATGACTAGAATAAATTATATTCTCACCAAGAATGCATTATAATACCTTGAGTTAGATAAATTGAATTGAAATTAATTTTACAAAGGAGACCACATGGTTAAATAGACCAAGGTGAGACATATAAGACATAAGATTATAACAACTCTCTTAATCCTATGACATGATAAATAAAGTGGCAACTTATCACCCACCTAAGGTGGAAAATCAAAAGTTTCATGTGTCCACTAAAGGTTAATCGCTTTCCAATGTGGAAACATGTTTGTTCCACACACCAACTAAAGGTGGATCAAATTGCAAGGTAGAAATGGGTTTTTGCAACACATCCGCTAAGGGTGGAAAAGTGATAAAGTGATAAGTGCACCAAAATTGGAATTCCCACTTATGGTGGAAAAGTGATGTTGTAATAACACCACCTAAAGTGAGAATATTCCTATGTGGTCCCTAAGTAAAATTAAGTAACATGTGTGTCTAGAAAGAAGGAGAAGGACTTACTAGGTACAATAATTAAACACACCAAACCCCCCTCCTAAGATAAACTTAGGGATAAATTATACGCACGCAATGCAAGATGGGTCCCAACTATTAGGCCATGTTAGTTACCCATCTACAGATTCAGTGCAATCTCTTCCAAATAGAGAAAAGGAGAAAAATTAGTGGGAGAAAAATATTCTCCAAAAGAGTGATGAGAAAATAAAATAATCTCAAATAAGAATGAGAAGAAAAAAACTCATGTGAGTAAAAAGTTCTCTCATTAGAGAAAAGAAGAGATATCATATAGTCTCACCTCAACGTAGAATATGCACCAATACTAGATGCTCCTGATTGGATGTAGTAGATGCTCCACTATTTTTGACAATATTTCTCCTCTTAGGAAGAAACAAAACCAAAGGAGTTTAAATCTAAAGCCTCTCCCATCTTGAAAGGAAAATTTAGGAAGAAATATCAAGGTGTATAGAGTCTCGAAGATCTTCTCAAGTTTCCCCATGTAAATTTTGAAAGTTTCCCCTTCTGAATCATGTGTACTAGGCTACACTACAAAAAACTATAATTTAGGATCTAGTGAAGATGAATCAAGAACAAGATCCAAAGACTCAAGTATCTCCTATGAAGATAAAGAGACCTCCTCAAGATTTTGGTCCAAAGTATCAACACTCGTGTCAAACTATGAAGAATGATCATGTTAAAATTTTGAAGAAGAGGGTCAAAGCGCTCCCTCACAAAAAATTAAGAAGGATGATCTCCATCAAAGATAATATGACTATAATCAATGGTGTGTCCCAAATTTGCAAGATATGACTCCATTGGGGGTACTAGGATCAAGAATTGGATAACATGTGAGAGTACTCAAGGAACCAAAGTTTTCCTCAAGATTAGAGTCCACACTACAAGTGTGATAATCATTTGAAGAGTCACTACCATCAATAGGAATAAAGTCTGAAAATGAGTAAAACCA
Organism: Thuja plicata; assembly: GCA_018584345.1. Lineage (NCBI taxonomy): Eukaryota > Viridiplantae > Streptophyta > Pinopsida > Cupressales > Cupressaceae > Thuja > Thuja plicata. The sequence goes on along the minus strand of MU223045.1, from coordinate 1,132,826 downwards.
AGATGCATGATCTGCCACCCTAGTAATAATACTACCTCCACTCTCCAAATATCTGATGATAAAAAAATTAGGAGTGAAATTCATAGTCTTCCTTGCTACACTCTGAGTAATTTTATAGATGGAAAGGACATTATTTTTTAACTAAGATAAACACAACACAACATTTAATGTGTCATCCCCAATAAAAATAGATACCCTTCCCAATTAAATTCAGGTATGTATTATTTCCCATCAAAATAGGTGGCATGTTGCAAGTCTCAAATGACAATAAAATACATTGTGAAGACTTTATATGATGAGAAGCTCTTGAATCTAGAAGTCATCTCCCTAAATGATGACCTAAATACTAGTACAAATATTTTTTTTTCTTTTTTCTTACTTGTCCCAAAAGTGTGACTCTTTTTTTCTTATAAAATTACATTTCTTTGGAAGAAGATGAAATAGAATTAAATTTTTTTGAAGGAAAACTAATTCAATTATTCTCAATAAGATTATTTAATTCATCAATATTCTTCTTATAACAATATTGTTCTTCATGTCCTATCTTCTTGAAATATGCACAAGTAGGCTTCTCCTTCTTAGATGATTCCCCCTTAAGGAGGATGTAGAATCTCCTTGTTGAAGAGAGGAAGATTGTGCTCTATACTTGTGTGTCTTAGGCTTTGATTGCATCTAGTTCAAGTGTTGGATCCTTTCTCATGACTGACCACCAAATAATGTGACTTGTATGACTTAAGAATACCCATTGTGATCAACTTATCTTGTTCCAAGATCAACATCTTACTTAAGGAATCAAATGATGGTGTAGTATAGACACTACCCATTGTCAAATAATGAGTTTGGAAACTAGAAACAAAAGTTGAATACTCTAAAGGAAGGTTATCCATTAAATTGAAGATCAATTATGCATCCTTATTATCAATGCCACAAACTTTGAGTCGTGTTCTTAGCTCATTTTCCTTAGTGATAGAGTCTTGGATTGTATCAAATTTGTTCGGATATAAATTTGTGAGATCAAAATCAAGTTTGCATCCCCTAATATCATAAACTTTCCCATATAATTGAGCAAGTTTTTCCCAACAATCCTTAATAGTTTTACACTTATCAATGTGAAAGATAAGATCAAGTGATGCATATTTCTTGAATTTTCTGAGAGCCATAGTAATTTTAATGAGCCAATCCATTTTAAAATTATGATACCCTTTAGGATCTGATGTTTATTGAATGGTTCCATCAATGTAGTGAGTTAACCCTTTATCAAATAAACAAAATTAAAAGAGCACAAGAGAAAACTGAAGGCACAATCATATAACACCGCCACCTCCCCCCTCCCAAAATTCACTCAATCAAANCCCCCCCCCCCCCCCCCCAAAAGAAATAATTTGGCACTTTATATTAGTGTGATTACAATGGACACTTGCAAGATAAAGACAAAGTTTATTTAGGTTTGATTAACTATTTCAAATAATATAGATTCATAAAAAAAAAAAATTGGATTGAAAAGAATTTTGTTTCAAATAGATTAACATTTTTTCTATATACATATATATTGTATTTAATGTCATTTTTTTGGATTGAAGAGAAAAAAAAGTTTTATGTAATATTCATCTCGAAGAATGATAGATTGTGTTTAATATTTTATAACACTAATATATTTATGTGAGAATACAATGACTATCTATTTTGTGATTTTATGAAGTACCACATGATGATGTGCTTGAGGGTTGTATGTTTCTAATATTTTTAGGCCATTCCAATTTTATAAAAATAACATCTATATTAGTGCCTAGATTCTATAAATTTGTGTGTATAATTATTGCATTTTTATTTTATTTCTTACAAAGGAAATAATTTCTAGGAAATTATATGTAAATATTTATCTTATTAATGGTGGCATGGATGGATGATCATTAAATAGGGTTATTGGGGGAGAAATAAAATAATATTATGATGTGTCATTATACCAAAAGTTGGCTTAGTGGTGAGAAATAATACTGCAAGCACTAAGGGTGAGGTATTCACCACACCGAAAGGCCTAGATGTAGCACACAAGAAAAATGCATACAACATGGGGCATGCATAATTATGGGTGGGCCCCAATATTAGGTACTTTCCCACTAGGATTTTTTTCCCCTTGATAGGACATCAAAAACCTACCATGCTCCATATGGATCATGCTCAAGATCTTAGTTGTAGTACCATTTTGATTTGTCACTTCACTAAAATAATGACATGGTGATGACAATGAGCATCATGAATGTTGAGGATGATATTTCCATCTTACTACTATTCATGGAGGTGGAACATGAGGAAAACATGTGGGTACTATGGATATTTTCTGATCATGGATTAGTTGCAAACTTCAATAATGCCCATTAGGAATATACACTACCATTCAATAAGACATCATAAATGTTTAGCTTGTTTGGTATTGGAAAAAAAACATGGTTGGAACCATTGTTGATACATTAGGTGTGATGTGTTCTTTGTAGATTTTGGGTATGTATTGTAAGAAAATAAAATTGAGTAGAAGGGATCCCTAAAACAAGGGAGTTATTTCAAGCCAGTGCCTTCACTTTTTATTTTATTACAAATTAGAGGAATCTTTGAAAATGGTAGAATTAATTTTGGGAAAGGAAGATTTGATGCAGATGGAATTGTAGTGACATAAATTATATCATCATATAGTTTCATACTCATTTATGGCTCACTTTGGTACTTCTCACTTCATTCCCTTGATTTTGACTGATTGTACTCATTTTAGTGTCAAATCTGGAATAAAGTACCTTTATGAGTACATTGCCAAAATGGTAGGACTGTGGCACTAGATGCCAATAGCATCTAAGACTATGGTGCTAAGCCGTAGTGTCCTCCCATTTTGGGCCCAAATTTGAACCCTTGATGGTCATAATATTGTTGAATAGGAAAGTTATCGAAGTCGTCATTTTGGAAAGTGTCCCCTTTTGGAGGGACTAGGGACAATAGAATAGGATAAGATCCAAATAGGCTTAAAATGACCAAAGAGAAGGTACACTAAATTAGGGGCCCAACTAAAATGTGAAATCTAAAAGGGATACGATTTACTACACTACAAGTTTGAATACTATTGCTTCTTGCACCATGATTTATTGTTCAAACCTAGAGGTTAATTTTTTTCCTATGTTTTACTTTACGATTATTAAATTTTCAATAAAATTACCATAATTATCTTCAATAGGAAATGCATATACTCAACATAGTTAAGTTACAACTAATTATAGGCCCAAGGAAATAAATGTAACCATAATTCAACATAAATAAATGATATATTATGAGAGTTAGCTTTGTAGAGGTGAGAATTCATTAGTTACAATGAGATAACTTTCTAATCCAAAAGTATGGTAAGATTATTAATTAGGATACTAAAATTTGAATTCATTGAGAAGATGACTGATTATTTGAAGAACTTGTTTTTTTCATTAATCATACCACTCGTAATTTTCATTGTATTAATTTTTCTCATTGATAGAATTTAGTCTTAAATAGCATACACACTATTAGGTCTTAGTGATATGGTGTGTTAAAAAACTATTTGTATTCCATATGGTAAAATATTGTATACCATGCATTTAGATAAGTTTGAACAATGAATGTCTAATATGTAAAAATAATGAAGGGTAGGTTTCAACTAGTAACACTGTAAATTATAATTGTGTATAATTTACACCACTTTTGGTGCCCACCCCTTAGTGTATTATCTCCTAGCTCTTATCCAAGCCTATTTTTAGTCCATATACTACAAATTTGATGTCATAAATGTGTATGGTGATATGAAAATCTATCCCAAACTGAGTGCACCTAATTTTCACCTTATTTGACATATTTTGGGAAACAAATGGTGCCCTTGGGTTCCCTTGTCCATACAATGACATTTTGGGGCATCATTGACCTACCAAATTAAGCCCAATTTCAAATATGTTAGTGTTAGGTTCCCGCCGGTTATTTCTCAATCTTGGTGTCTTAATATGACTAATAGAGGTTGACTTAATTCTCAAAATACCTTGATTTAACCCTATATAAGAGCATTATTTCAATTAATTTACACATCTAGCACATATAATATCAATCAAGTATCAAGCGTTCAAGGTGATATTTCATCCTAGTATATTCCTTCAAGCATTCTTCATTTCTAAGCATTTTGGAGCAACAAGTTACAATAATCTTTGTGAAAGCATATTTTCATGATTGATCTCCTTTGTGTCTTTTCATATCATGTTATTGTATCAACACTTGTGATCATGTTCAAAAATCAATACATCATCAAGATTGAGTTATAACATTCAACATTCTACTTCAAAGATTCCTTTTCAATTTATCAATTTTAATTCAATCTTAATTCCAGATTGGGATTTGACTTAGGAAAACCTCTATCAACCCAAAAAGTGTTTCTCTTGTTTGCATGTGTAGGTGATAGGATATGAAGACACAAACATGGACCAAGAAGAGAAAACAAAGACCAACATATTTATCTTTTGTAGTGGCAAGAAAGCAAGGCCAGTGTCCCTTTGAAACAACATCATTTGAAAATTTTATGATAAAAAAATTTCGGAAGGTTTTGAACATCATCCTAATCTAGGAAACACAATTTTTGTCTGGATTTGACATCTGTACATCAAAGTCACCCAAAATCAACATTGAAATTCACTTTCAAGCTCATATTTTAGACATAGGTTCCTCAATTTTTCCTCTTTCCATATTGTACCCCATGTTTGCATATCTAACCAGAGAATTTTTGTGCATGTTAATTACTTTCAATTTTACATCTTTGGCCCTAGATCTAGCATTAAATTCACATCTTTCAATAGCTAATTTTCAACTCGATCAAGGAGTGTTTAATTCACCTTGTGCCTAGTCCTTTTCAATTAGATTTGAGATTGAGCCAAGTGGATACACTCTCCTTAATGTAATTAAAAAAATAGGCCCAGTTCCTATTTTTCATGCATAAACTAGAAAATACTCATTTCTACATCATTACACAACTATTAAACTATCTGATGAAAACCTGCTTAAAATATTCTTCAGCCAATTTTTTTGTATATGTCATATCATGGTATAAGTACATTAGCATCTAGTAATGCAAGTAAAATGTTAGATATATCATATGACACCAAATTTCATCACACTTGCCAATTTCAGTCTGTTATTCCTTCTCTGTAGGGCCAGGAGTCCTTTAGTGAAAGAACATTGGGGAAGTGTAACCTTTGTGGTTGGGTGGTATAATACTTTGATAAATTTCTCAGCCTTGTGAGAACATGAAATAAGGAGTACTTGATAGGTTTATCAATTGATGCAATTGTTGTAAAAAGGATGAATCAACCATGTAGTATACTTGTAAAGGAATTACTCTCCTAATGTAAATGTGAGCCTTTTGGGCTTATGTATTCAAAATTTTCTAGTCAAAATCTAAATTTATTGTCTCTATTAATATATCTTTTGAATGAATCAATTCAATATTGTAATTTAATATTTTATGTAGTTTATTATTATTGTATTTAGGAGGCCCTTATAGCACATCTCTATGAGCTATATCACCACTAATAGCTCTAAATTGACAACCCCGTGTAAAATACGCTATTGGTTTTTTCACATAGACAATGATATGCCTACTCAAAAAAACATGTAAAACTTGAGTAGCAGTGATAGTAATGGGTCACCCATCATAACCATAATGTATATCCTCAAAGGCACATTTCCCCAAGCATATCCAAGATCACAATCAAGATCTAGTTTCATTATATTTTTAGTTGGACCATAAAAATATGACAATGGTTGTAGATATTTGATAAATTGTGCCAACAATCAACATTCATATAGGTTATAAGAGAAAATTAATTTGAAAACATAAAATGAACTAGACATATGCAAAAAAAAAAAATTTCCATAGAGAAGAAATCACAAAAGATTGCAAACTTGAAAAAATGTTCTTGATTGTACAAATATAAATTCCCTCAATTCTTTGGAGTTGCAAGAGGGGGCTATAAGAAATATTAGTTAGCTAAGTATTACCTGCCAACTTAGTTTAAAGAGTATAGGTAATGCTAGGCATATGAAGAAACAAATTAAAGTATATCAACTAGATCTTATTTTATTTTAATTAAAAGTATTGGAGAAAATTATTTAGTGAAAGCTCCAAATAAACTTAAAAATCACATGTCTAAAGATTTGGGTGATGATATTGTAAATGGTTGAGGATCCCAAGTGAGAATATTTACATCACTAAGTCTGAGGGAAAAGAGAGGAGAATGTAGAGAAGAGAGAAATCAAAATATTTATAGCATTGAAGATTAACTACAAGTCAACCTTGGTGAATTCTATCTTAGAAAAAAAAGTTCACATGTTAGGGGGTTGGAGGAAAGTGATTTGAGTACCAATGGGAAGTGGTGTAGGAGCACCTAGGATCTCAAAATACACCCTTGGAATTCCTTGGGGGTACTAAAGAAGGAAATTTTACCTATAGTTGGTTTGAGGTTGTTGGTACCCTTTTTTCTAATAAGGATCAATTTGTAAGACTGGTTTCCACAAGGTGTCGCTATAAACCTTGGGGGTCAAACTTAGTAAAAGGTCCAAAATAGGTTGTGTAGGATGATTTTGTGTTTATGAGATAGTTTTGGGCATTTCCAATCCATCTAGGGTCCTAATAGGTCCTAGGGAGCAAACTAGAGCAACTTTACAATAAAAGTTGTAAAAGTTACAAAAGTTGTTTGACAACTTTTGCAACTTTTGAGAAACTTTTTCATAACCACTCTCAAATGGATCCAACATTTGAAATTTAGTTTTGTAAATTGGTTTTGGTCTATATATGTTCAAAAATTTCTAACATGAAGGATGATCATGTAATACACAACTTGGTGGCAAGATTTTATGAAATAAACATTGTTTTCCTAGTAAATTCATGTTGTTTTGTACAATACGACCATCTCTGCAATTGATTGGGATTGAAATCATCCATTTTTTGTTAATATAAGGTGTTATTATTATAATAAAATTTATTTGAGTGAATTTTGTGAAGTTAGAAGGGAGAACTCTTCAGTTCAACCAAGATTGGTCTATAAACCCTTATTTTTCCAGAGTGTTGCAAAGATGTACCCCTAACTTGCTAAGTCACTATGGGATTCACATGGCCCTTGGTGAAATAAAATTAGGGGGATTCTATAATAGGATTATAGAAGGGCATATCTGGGGAATTATTTTTAGCCACTTTGCCACCAAGCCCTAGGTTGAGCATCTCTATGTGTTCGGTGACAGTTAATTGTAAACTAGTGCACAAAGACTTGTAGGGAGTGGAAAGGTAGAATTTTATGTTGTATTGTGTATTTATAGGGATGTGAAGACCTTTTCCATGTGTTTTATTGGTTAGAGAAGTCCTTCTTTTAATACTTTCTTTGAATCCCTGCCCTAATTAACCCTTTTAGGCCTCTGCACTTAGGGCCCGTTTGGTGCATGGCATTAACTTATCCAGAATAGGCCTATTCCAGAATAAGGGCCTATTCTCGAATTAATTAATTCTAAAAATGAAAGCTGGAATAAGCTATTCTCTGTTTGGATCCCATATTGTAAAATTGGAATAAGGATTATTTTTTTATTTTTTTAATTAATTTGAATATGTATTTTTAACTTGTGTACATATATACACATACACATACACACACATATACATGTGTATATACACACACACGTGTATATACACATGTGTGTATATACACACATGTATATATATACACATGTATACACATATATACACATGTGTGTATATACACACATGTATATATACACACATGTGTATATACACATGTGTGTATATACATGTGTGTATATACACACACATGTATATACACACATGTAT
>MU223045.1:1083265-1114717 GCA_018584345.1 Thuja plicata | reverse complement strand
CATCTCTATGTCCTCAATTATGAGTTTAGGACACATTCATGACTCCAACCTCACATTTAACAACTAAGCCTAAGAATTTGAAAATACTACTAACAATGGCTATTGATGTGACCTTAGTCCTAATGACTAACTCACTTAGCCTACATGGAAAAAACCTACTAAGGTCCAAAAATAACTAAAATATATTGACTTGGCTAATGTCAAGTACAAGCCAAAATGAACAAACATAGAGGTTAGCCTAGGTGCTCCTGCACCATCCTCCCCAAAACAAAAAGATCAATCCACCCTTGGATTGAGGATGCCTAGATCAATCCCCATCTTCTTGAACTCTAATTCTTTGACCCATACTGCATCTGCATTTGTTTGATCATTTATTTTGACCAAGTATTCCTTATACTCTTTAGTTTTGTTCTCTTTGTATACTCTTGTATCCAGTATGTTGTCAGCTCCTTTGACTATAGCAGAGGGTAATTGTAGCTCGTCCACATCTCTAATTAATTCTTGAAGATTATGATCCAAGTCTTTCTCTGGTCTTCTGTAATGGACTAAGTTTGAAATGCTGAAAATAGGTGACAGTCCACTGTCTTCCGGGAGTTCAACTTTGAATGCATTTTCACCATACTTAGCCAAGATAGGACAAGGGCCTATCCTTCTCATCTACAACTTGTGAGGGAATCCCTTTTGCAATCTTGATTTATTGAGATGTACCATCACCATGTCAGCCACATTGAACTCAACTGTCCTCCTACTTTCATCAACCTTTTCCTTATGTTTCAAGGTGTTCTCTGTCAAGGTTTTCTGGACTGTATCATGTATTTCTTTCATGGAATAAGAAAAATCATCTACATATCCACTTGATTTCACTCCATCCTTCAAGTCTCTCAACACATAGACTCCTCTAGGATGTAATCCATACACCACCTCAAAGGGGCTCTTCCTTGTTGACCTATTGATGGTGTCATTGTAGGCATACTCAGCCTGTCCAATCAATTGATCCCATTGTTGTCCATACTCCTTTGTCAAGCACCTTAGTAGATTTCCAAGGCTTCTATTCACCACTTTGGTCTGACCATCAGTTTGGGGATGGTAGGCAGATCCAAAGGATGAATTAGTGCCTAATCTTTTCCAAAGAGTCTTCCAAAAATGACTCATAAATTTGGTGTCTCTATCAGACACAATGCTCTTAGGTAACCCATGAATTCTTACTATCTCTTTGAAGAATAGATAGGCTATTTGACTGGCATCATTAGTGGTCTTGCATGGCACAAAGTGAGCCATTTTACTAAACCTATCCACAACTACATAAACATTATCCATGCCTTGTGTTGTCTTGGGTAACCCAACTACAAAATCCTTGCTTAAGCAATCCCAAGGTCTAGTGGGAATAGGTAGGGGCTGATAAAGGCCAGGATTCAAAGAAGTACCCTTGGCTCTTTGACATACTATACAACTCTCCACATATCTCTTGACATCAAGGTTCATCCTTGGCCAATAGTAGAACCTTTGAGCTAGTTCTTGTGTCTTTGTGATCCCAAAGTGACCACTCAATGCACCATTGTGCTTCTCTTGAATCATATTCTCCCTAATGGAGCCTCTAGGGACACATAACTGATTTCCCTTAAACAAAAGGTTACTTTGCAAAGTATATTTTAGCATACTCACTATGGAAATGGTTCTTGTATTCAGTACATACCTTTTAAATGTCTGCAAAGTTCTCATCTTCAGCATATAGGTCCTTGAAGTGATCTATTCCCATGCTCTTCAACTGAATCTCTTGGATAGTAAGAGCTCTTCTTGACAATGCATCTGCAACTTTATTGAGGACACCTTTCTTGTGTTTTGTATTAAAGGTGTAAGCTTGTAGGTACTCAACCCACTTCATGTGCTTGTGGCTCAACTTCTCTTGAGAATTTAGAAAACTTAAAGCTTTATTATCTGAATAAACAATGAATTCTTTGGGTAGCAGATAGTGCCTCCACTTTCTCAGGGCTTGAACCAATGCATACAACTCAAGGTCATAAGATGAATACTTCTTCTTTGCTTCACTCAACTTCTCTGAATGGAATGCTACTGGTCTACCCTCTTGGCTTAGGACAGCTCCAATAGCTATGTTGCTTGCATCACATTCAATTGTAAAAAGCTTCTCAAAGCTTGGTAAGACTAGCACTGATTGGGTAGCAATCTTTTCCTTCAGTAACTCAAAGCTCTTATCAGCTTGTTGATTCCATGTGAACTTGGTCTTCATCCCTCCTTTGATTGTGTCCAACATATGAGCACAAATTGCACTAAATTACCTTATGAACTTCGTATAATACTAAGCAAGGCCATGAAAACTTCTTACCTCTATTTATGTCCTTGGAGTAGGCCAGTTCATGATGGCTTCCACTTTACTTTTTTCCATTTTCAGATTACCATGAGATAGAACAAATCCTAGGTACACTAGCTTTATTTTGATGAACTCACACTTCTCCAAGTTAATCATGAGCTTCTCTTCATGTAGCTTCTTGAGTACTAATTCCACGTGCTTGAGATGTTCCTCTCTTGTTTTACTAAAGATGAGTATATCATCTAAGTATACCACTACAAACTTGCCAATGTGGTCTTTAAGTACTTCATTCATCAACCTCATAAAATTTGATGGAGCATTTGATAGGACAAATGGCATAACTATCCATTCATATAGCCCTTTAGTAGTCTTGAAGGATATCTTCCACTCATCTCCTTCATTCACCCTTATCTGGTGATATCCACTTTTTAAATCTATCTTTGTGAAGTACCTTGCACCTCCTAGACAATCCATCAAGTCTTCAATCCTAGGGATAGGGGACCTATATCTGATAGTGATCCTATTAATGGCTCTAGAGTCAGTACATAATCTCTAAGTACCTCCTTTCTTAGGGTCTAGGACTGTGGGTACAACACAAGGACTAATACTCTTCCTTATAAGACCTTGTTCTAGTAACTCTTGAATTTCCTTAGCTATTTTCTCATTTTGTTGAGGAGTCATCTTGTAGGATGCCTTATTGGGTAGGGTAGCTCCAATAATAAGTTCAATCTTATGGCTTATGGGTCTTATAGGGGGTAAGGTTGATGGCTATCCATCACTTACAATACATTCATACTTTTGCAACATTTCTTGTATCTCTTGTGGCAGCTCTGTCCTCTTCACCATTTTGTCTTCCACTTCCTTGGGCTTCAACATTAGTGCAAAACCAACTCCTTCTCCTTCCTCTATGGCTTCCAAGAACTCTTTCTCACTTACCATTAGGACATTATGACCTGTTGTCTTCACCTCTATATCTTCTAAGAATGACTGTATTTTGAAAGTCATGTTATCCTTCTTGAAAGTATAGGAGTTCTTCACTCCATCATGGATAGCTTGGCGGTCAAATTGCCATGGCCTGCCTAGGAGAAAATGACATGCATACATGGGTAGCACATCACATAGTACCTTGTCCTTATATCTCCCTATAGATAAATCCACCCATGCGTGCTCATTAACTAAAACATGTTGTCCCTTATTGAGCCATGTTACCTTGTAAGGATGGGTATGAGGTATCCTTGTCATGCCTAACTTGTTGACTACTTCCTCTGACATAATTTTTTTAGTAGACCCTGAGTCTACAATGACTCTACATACTTTTCCCATCACCTTATACTTGATCCTAAACAAGGACCTCCTTTGGCTTGACTCCTCCTTGATTGGCTCCTTGATCAATGTTCTCCTCATCATGAGGTTCTCACCTTCCTCTAAATTTAATGGAACCTCAAGGTTTTTATCAGCTATATTTTTTTCTTCTTGGACCAAATTAGTCCTCTTGTTACCTCCTTGAGAAGTACTACCCTTCTCTGGACACCTATAGGCAGGGTGTCCCATTTGGTTACAATGGTAACATTTCATATTGGCAAAGTAATTTCCTCTTCCTTGTCCACCACTTCTACCTCTAAAATTGGAGTTCCTTCCTCTACCACCTCTACTAGAACTTTCTTCTTTCTTATAATTTAATTTGACTTCTCCTTGTGTCCTTAATTCTGAACTCCTTCCACCATAGCCACCTCTTTGTCCTCTACTATATCTTCCTCTGCCTCTTCCTTTAGAACTTTGTTCTTGCTTCCTCTTTCCTTTCTCCTCTATCTTCAAGGCCATTTGATAGAATTGGCAGATGGTTTGAAGTTCACTAGACTCATGTCTTCTTGAATAGACCATTTGAGTCCATTCAAATACCTAGCTAGCTTGATGCTTTCATCTTCAACCACTTGTGATTGTAGGCACAACTTTTGGAACTCTTTAGTGTAGTCTTGGACATCTAGATATTTTTGTCTTAGATTATGTCTCCTCCTATGTAGCTGCACTTCATAATCAACAGGAAAATAGGTCTTCTTCATCTTAGTCACCATGCCCTTCCATGTGCCTATAGGACTCTTTCCTTCTTTCTTTCTTTCAGTTTGAACAAACTTCCACCATGTGAGAGTTGAACCTCTCAATCTTGACTTGGCCACATTCACTTTTTGGGCCTCTATGATACCATCACATTCAAAATGGTTCTCTATGATGTCTATCCAATCCACAACTGATTCTAGATCCATTTGTCCACTAAATAGTGCCACACCCTCCAAAGCTTTACCACTTAAAGCCTTCAATGCCTTTAAGAAGGGTTCTTGGTCATTGACAGGGTCAGCGGTTGGAGATTGTTTTTCTAGTTCCACTCCTTTCTCCCTTGCTTCTTCTTCTTCTTTCTGGTCTATCTTATCTTTCATCTTCTCAGCTTTGTCTTGGACTTCTCCCGAGAGTTGCTCCATTTGAGACAACCTTTCTCTTAATAACTTGTTGTCTTCTTCTTGTTCTTCCACCTTTTTGGCTAACTCAGCATTAGTCACCATGACTTTGTCTTTTTCTGATCCTCCAGGTGTATTCTCAACCACTGATTCAGTAGGCTGAAACATCCACCACAAGCCTGATCTTTAACCTATCTCTGATACCAATATGATGTAAGTGTTCCAAGGCTTGCTAGCACTGCAACTAAGAGACCTAGCTTGTCTCTTCTAGGAACCTGATCTCCTCTAGGTCCTAAAATAGCTTAGATGATTAACTAAGTCCAATTTCAACTCTTCTCTAAGAGTTATCCACTCATGTGCTTCACCCTAAAAGACTAACACCCTTAGTTCAAATCTCCACTTCTCCTACTTACACTTAGAAGAGTCTAAGTGTCAATTTCCACACTAACATTCATGAATCACTTGCAGGGGTGTCCAACACCATGTAGGAATTGCATTTGATAAATTTGGAATCCATTTTGAGGGATCTCCTTCCCATTTTTAGTCGAGTCCAAGTTTGTCTCTTTAAGAGACCTAATTAGGTTTATCTCCTTGTAGATCTTGACAGTGTGTTTTTCTCACTTCTTGCAAAACTTTTCCAAAGACCTCAAAAATCTAAGACCATATCTAGATACCCTTTTCCATTTCACAAATGATTTTTTAAGTCTCAAATCCCTAATTCATCTATACATAGGGTTCCTATAAACTAGGTCTTATAGGGCTAATAGGCCTAAATTCTAGGACAGTCTGCAACATTAGGCAAAACTCCTTCAAAACTTGTCTTCACTGATTGGTATGAACTCAACCAACTTAGTATGTTAGAGTAACACTAAACCCTAACTATAAATGTACTCAAAAAATACAGTACTTCCTTCCCCTGCATATGAATGCTCACTGTTACTCCTCCAAACCACTAACTGGACAGTGCATGCTCGCGTAGGGCTTGGATCTAAAAATAGAAAATTGCACTTCTAAGACTCCTAACTCTACACTTATGTATACTACTAGATCCCCTAACATTTCCATCTACCCTTAGGTGTTTCCCATGGTTAGATTTCATGGGGGAGCCATGACTTGACTGACTGGTCAGGACAGGACCAGTGAACCTCCTAGTTACAAGACAATTTAACTACGACTGTATACTATCTCTAATCGACTAACTCACTAAATGAAAAGTGCTTCTAACTATCCTAAGAACACAAAAAAACCATTAGATTCAAGTACTCAATCCATTCAATGTGACTATTTCAAGGAAATGCTCGAGATTACTGAAAACTCAGAATTGCAGAGCTATATTCAACTTCAAACTTGTTACAAATCAAAAACTAACTCCTTGATTCAACTCCTTCTCTCCATTAGATGCCTTCTTCCACCATTCTAGGTCCTTGTTGGTCTATTCCCCACTCCTAGTTTCAAGGAGAATCCGATGTGACCATGTTGCATGCAACATTTGCAATTATTGCAAATGTTGTCATGGCAACAATTTAGCAACTTTTGGCATCTTTTCAATTATGCATTCTCCCTACATTTTAGGACCTCTAACCTCTCCATTTCGAGGATCCAAGATCATTTAAGGCCCTATGGCATCTCTATTTCCTCAATTATGAGTTTAGGACACATTCATGACTCCAACCTCACATTTAACAACTAAGCCTAAGAATTTGAAAATACTACTAACAATGGCTATTGATGTGACCTTATTCCTAATGACTAACTCACTTAGCCTACATAGAAAAGACCTACTAAGGTCCAAAAACAACTAACCTATCTTGACTTTGCTAATGTCAAGTACAAGACAAAATGAACAAACATGGAGGTTAGCCTAGGTGCTTCTGCACTAGGAAACAAGATAAAAAAAATAGAGGGGAGGAAGAAATGATAGGGATAGAGGGATGCCAAGTGGAAGAGGGAAGAATTTAAGACCACATGGAGAGTCTAGTGAAGGAGGCTCTCAAGGAGAGAGTAATTTTAGAGGAAACATTAGATAAAGAAAGTAAAATAGAAGAGGTTGATATGGAGAGAATAATGGACGTCACTTAAGGTGCTTGAATTACAATCAGAGTGGTCACCCTACCCACAAATGTCCAAAGAGGAATGGATCAAATATGCAAGGGGAAAGAAGAACACAAATTGTGCAAGATGATGCTTAGAGTGTAAAATCACTAGAAAAGGAGTTAGATCCAGAAGAGAAGGTATGCCTCATGATGAAGAGGACACTATTGAAGGTCCCTGCCAACCAAGAACCATCTCAAAGGAAGACAATATTCAGGACTGCATGCAAGATTCAAGGAAAGGTATGTAGAATCTTAATTTATTATGGCTCAACAGAGATCAGTGTCTATAGAAATGGTAGAAAAACTAAAGTTGAATAGGATACCTCACCCCTATCCTTATAAAGTATTTTGGTTAAGAAAGAACCAACAAATAGTGGTAGATGAACAGTCTTGGGTAGAATTTTCAATTGTTGCATATTATAAAGACAAATTTCTATGTGATATAGTTGAAATGGATGCAGGCCACATACTTATAGGTCATCCTTGGCAGTTTGATAGGGAATCCCGACATGATGGGAAGAGAAATATTTACATAATCATGAAAAATGGATAGAAATACACCTGTATGAACCCTCTCAGGGAAGACAAGAGTGATAAGTCTAATGAGACCATAGCCAATTTCGTAGGAGGGAAGGAGATCATAAAAACCATTAAGGAATCATCCCTAGGATATACTTTGATATTAAAACCAAAGGATAAAGAAGTGAATGCAGAGAGAAGAAGATTTAAAAGGAAGTACATAGCTTTTTGAATGATTACCATGGGGTAATTAATAATGATTTTCCCCATACCCTCCCACCCATGAGAGACATAAGTCATCAAATATATTTAATACCAGGATCATCCCAGGATTTTTACAAGATGACACCATCCCAAAATGCATAAATTACTAGACAAGTTGTTGATTTGATTGATAAAGGCCTCATTCAAAAGAGTATCATTCCATGTGTAGTACCATCTTTTTTATCTCCTAAGAAGGATTTCAAGTGGAGGCTCTACATTGATTCCAGGGTATTAAATAAAATTACCATAAGGTAATAGATTCCCCATCCCTAAAATTGAAGACTTGTTGGATCAATTAGGGGGTGCTTCATACTTCTCCAAGATAGGCCTTAAGTTAGGCTATCACCAAATCAGAATTAGGTCTGGGGATGAGTGGAAAACAACCTTAAAAAAAATAGAGGGACTTTATGAATGGCTTGTTATTCCATTTGACTTAATCAATGCACCAAACACATTCATGAGACTTATGAATGAAGTCTTCATTGATTTTATAGGAGAATTTATTGTTGTGTACTTGGATGACATACTGATTTATAGAAGGAACAAAGAATAACACTTGAAACATATTGAACAAGTCTTGAGGAGGCTTCATGAACATAGGTTGATGATAAACTTGGATAAATGTGTTTTTATGCAAGAGGAACTAACGTTTCTTGGTTTTTTTTTATTTCAAAGGGATGTGAAGTTTCAAGGACATTTTTGGAGGTCTCTCTGGAAGAAACTTGGCACAAACCCATCCTTTAGTTCAACCTACCATCCTGAAACTGATGGTCAGACTAAAGTGGTCAATAGATCACTTGGTAACCTTCTTAGATGTCTCACAAAACAATATGGATAGTCATGGGATGTTTTTCATATCTTTAAAAGGGAAGGCTTCCTAAGGGTGCACACTCAAATTTACAAATGAGGAAAATTGATTCATGCACCATTCTTAACAAGTTTGGTGAAAATGCATATGAAATCACCCTACCACCTATAGTTTTCATTTATCTTATTTTTAATATCTTTGATCTTAATCTTTACAAAGGTGGTGCAGATACTAATGATTCTTTGCAGGAACAAGAATAGGTGAAGTGGCTCAAATATTTACCTCTTAGTGAGCCCATGCAATTGGAGAGGATTCTTGATACAAAGGTAATAAAAAAACAAGGAGACATACCTACAAACAGTACATGGGGAAGTGGAAAGGGTTACCTGATGTTTATGCCACTTGGATGGATGAGATGGCTATTGCACAACATGGCATCACATTGGCCGGCACACTCCTCTCAAGTGGAACTTGAGATTTTCTCACCAGGGGATTGTGGTGCAGGAGCACCTAGGCTCTCAAAATACACCCTTGGAATTCCTTGGGGGTACTAAAGAAGGAAATATTATCTATAGTTTTTTTTTAGGTCCTTGGGACCCTTGTTTTTGTAATAAGGATCAATTTGTAAGCCTGGTTGCCACAAGATGTGATTATAAACCTTAGGGGTCAAACTTAGACAAAGATACAAAATAGGTTGTTTAGGATGATTTTTTGTTTCTGATATGGTTTTGGGAATTTCCAATCCATCTAGGGTCCTAATAGGTCCTAGGGATCAAAGTAGAGCAACTTTGCAACAAACGTAAAAGTTGCAAAAGTTGCTCAAAAACTTTTGCAACTTTTGAGAAAAAATTTCATAACCACTCTCCAACGGCTCCAACATTTTAAATTCAGTTGTGGATGTTGAGTGTGGTCTATATGTGTTCAAAAATGTCTAACATGAATGATGATCATGTAATACACAACTTGGTGGCAAGATTTTATGAAATAATCGCTGGTTTTCTGGGAATTTCCTGTTGTTCTATATAGTACGACCATCTCTGCAATTGATTGGGATTAAAATCATCCATTTTTTGTTACTATGAGGTGTTAGGCTTATAATAAAATTTATTTGAGTGGAATTGGCAGAGCTAGAAGGGAGAACTCTTCGGTTCAACCAAGACCGGTCTATAAACCCTTGTTTTTCCAGTGTTCCAAAGATGTAGCCCTAACTTGCTAAGTCACTATGAGATTCACATGGCCTTGGTGAAATGAAATTAGGGGGAGTGTATAATAGGATTATAGAAGGGAATATCTAGGGAAGTATATTTAGCCACTTTGCCACCAAGCCCTAGGTCGATTATCTCTATGTGCTCGGTGACAGTTAATTGTAAACTAGTACAAAAAGACTTGTAGGGAGTGGAAAGGCCAATTTTTATGTTGGATTGGGTATTTATAGGGATGTGCAGACCTTTTCCATGTGTTTTATCAGTTGGAACAATCCATCTATTAATACTTTCTTTGAAGCCCTGTCCTAATTAACCCTTTTAGGCATCTTCACTTACAGAGAGTTTGATGGTGCAGTGAAGGGATTGGAGTTCAAGGCTTGGGGATTTGACGAATATCCAAAAAGGTTATTCAAAATAGTAATTTTTTCAATGGCATCTTTGGGATAAATATAAGTTATCTCAGAAAAATCATGTGAATAGGGCTACTAGCAAAGCGTGTCCAACTAGGCCTAGTGGAGTAGTTTGATCTTTGGCTTCAGTAGGACTTTGTGGGAACCCTTATGGGATTATAACTTTTTTTTTGGGGGTGAATAGGGCCTTGATACATTCCCTATAATGGTGTATGAACAATGGTGCATTGGTGTGGATTCAAAGGAAGTGCTTTAAGAGGACTTGCAAATTGAATTTGGGAGTATGTTTTCTTTGTTAGGAATAAGGTGTCTCAACCTTGGATAATTCCTATTCTTATTATTTGTTTTGTAAAATGTATTTTCTGGCAAATAATGTAATTAAGTGTGAGTGTACATGTCTAGATGGCATGTTGATGTGTCACTCCACTTGATGTGTCAGAATCTTGAATTGTGTGTAAGGAGATCATGGCTGAAACGGTTATGATGGATTCCTATGACACGTAAGAGCTATTTCTAGGAGATTTCAATGACAAGTGAAGACAAGCAAGACATGTGGAAACTGATAAAGTTGAGTACTTTACACTCTTCCTCCTTTTAGGGTTCCTATTTTTTCGGATAATGGTAAAACCCTAATACGGTTATCCTTGGAAGTTGCCCTAAAAAGGAAAGCGCAAGTGATAAAAAATTTTAGGGTTCCTATTTTCTCGAAGAATGGTAAAACCCTAATACGGTTATCCTTGGAAGTTGCCCTAAAAAGGAAAGCGCAACTGATAAAAAATTTTAGGGTTCCTATTTTCTCGAAGAATGGTAAAACCCTAATATGGTTATCCTTGGAAGTTGCCCTAAAAAGGAAAGCGCTTGATATAAGTGTTTTTTAGGGTTACAAGAGAGGATACGAAAAGAGTGTATTGTTGGTATAATCTGGTGCTACTGGATTTTTCTATGTGTGTCAATTGTCTCATGAAAGAACTTGCATTGCAAGTGTGTTGTAACCGTTGTGTTGAAGATAATACATTGTGCAGGTTTTGGAGTGCTGGGGTTTTTTACCGAAAGGTTTTCCCCAGGGTAAATCATTGTGTCATTCTCTATTTTCTGTATGCATGGTATGTGGCTGCAATATCATTGTTAAAGTAGTTAACGAATCTGAAATTGTAAGGATTTAAAAGAATATGCACAATACTTTCCTATAGAGATTAGTGTAGGAAGTTGTTTCCGCACCTGAGTTTCCTTACATGCTTGGCATGTTCAGCAAGTAGAAGGAGATGTTATAGTGGATCGATGAAGGTTGTAAAACACTAGCAAGGGATTTTGGTGTTTCCATGGAGTGAAGAGGAGATAGACATTCAAAGTGTATGGTTGGGCTTATTTGCCAACCTACCTTGCCAACCTCGGCATTAGGAAGTTTAATGTAAAGAATGTTTTAAGCTATCAGTTTGCATGAACATTAGCATTGAATTGAAGACTTGGATATTAAGTTTATTTCATTGTTTACCATTTTTACTTGCAATTCGAAGCATATTGATGCAAGAAGAAATGGTGATAGAAGGAAGGAGTTTCTTATAGATCATTTTGATTGGAATGAAGTAGAGGTTATGGGTGTGAATCTCCAATATTTGTAAAACTTTACGTGTATATGTAAAGATAACAAATTATACAACTTGGAGAGAACTAGTTATTGAATGCTAGGGATTCTTTTTTTGTTGTGGGAAGATTAATTGTACTAATTTTTAAGTTGTGATTATGGTTTATAATTGAAGTTGGTAGGATCCCAAAGATCTTTGAAATTTT
This sequence comes from Thuja plicata, assembly GCA_018584345.1. NCBI lineage: Eukaryota > Viridiplantae > Streptophyta > Pinopsida > Cupressales > Cupressaceae > Thuja > Thuja plicata. Next base: position 1,102,854 of record MU223045.1, on the reverse strand, counting down.
AAATTCCCCTTTTAAAAATTCATTTACCATTAAGTTTGTGGATGAGACCAAGGGGTTCACCATCCTACCAAATTAATTTAGTCCACCAAATAGAAGAAGACACAAAACTTAAATTATGGATAAGAGACTAATAACACCAAATAAGTCTTTTAAAACTGATTTGTCAAGCCTTCTAGATTGTGTTAAAGGCCACATAGCCATAGTTTTTAAAGAACAAATCAAGAAGTGGCTTATGCTACAAATAAACTAAAGCCCATGGGTATCTTATTGAGGTAAATTGGACGTGATGTCTGAGAAGATGCTTCCAAGGAAAATATCATATCATTATTCACACATGGTAGTAATTGAGATATCTAGGGTGAAGGGTTCAATAATGCCCAAACTGCCTTTATCTTTTGGTGTGATGTAGTGAAGTGGAGACATAGAAGGAGCCATTTTTTTCTACCCCACTTAGCCCATATAAAGCTCCTATTTAGTTCATTTAATTGATTATAGCATGTTTTAAAAGATAGTCATCACAATGAGATGTAAACATAGCTAGTAAGAAAGTTTTGTTGACCACTTGAATATGTTTATCCATATATAGGAATTAGTTGTCAATTAGTTGTCTAATACAAAACTTTATTTAAATTTTATTCATGAACCAACTCCATGCCTTTGAGGGAAACTTTGAGGCCAAAGAGAATGCTAAGATATTTGGTAATGGTCCATGTTTAACTAAGTTCGCGTGGAGACATGCCTCTCCATAGACATGCTCCTTCATAACACAAACTGAAAATATCGGTGTTAAACAAAATTGTTGTGCATAAACGATAATGCATAAATTCAATTTCATATATTATAATTTGATTGATGTTATTATGTGTGTGTGTGTATATATACATATTTATATATTGCTCAATTTCAATCATAATTATAATAATCATCATTTATATGTGTATATGATTTCATTGATTGGATTTCTTCGACCAAAGCTACAAATCATTAACAATTAGCAATATGATTTTATACACATCTTAAACTCACAATGTAAATACTTCAACTGAAAAGTGTGTGACTAATTTTGAGGTACTGAATATCGTAATTATGTTGTATATATTGTTGGTTTGGTTATGGTCTTATGTGTCATGATATCTTTTATTTTATGAGGGTTCCATTCAAGAAGATTGGTTGTCATACTCTTTAAAATTTCATGTGATGTTTATAGCATTATGTCATCTTTTGAAGAAAGTATTTTTTGTGATGATTATGAGTTGGAAACAATATGTCTATATATTATAATTTATCTATTCATTTTTCCAATTTAAAAAAAAAAAGGTAACTGATGATTAATTAAAATTGACTCAAATGAAAACGATAAATAAACTTTAATAGGTCAAATCACACCTACAACCACATACTTTTAAATTTGAAAAAAAAAATTTAAAAAATATTCTTAAAACACCCATATTAAATCATGTAAAATGAAAAGTGAAAACACACAGAGTATGAAAGGTCCAAAAGTCTCTAAAGAACTCCAAATTGTTGCAATGTGAACGTGAAAGAAAAGTATAGAAGAGAAATGGATTAACGTGTTATGGGATTTTATTCTCAAGGTCATTTGCGGCCATTTTATTTACTCCCTTAAATATTCGTAAGTGGGAACCATATGTCTCACAATTCCTTTTACGTGTCCACCACTTTTTCATTCACCTTCTCCCAAAGACCATATTTCATTTTCTCTTTATTTAACATCATAATTTCAAATGTTGACCCAAATAGATTATGCACATAAATTTACATTATTCATTTGCTTTCTACCAAATACATTATGCACATAAATTTACATGCTTTGACAGTCTCCTATGTAATCACACAAATTTTCCTTTAAGAGATTTTTAATAATATGAGAAAATAATATGTATTTATTAAAAACATTAAAGATGAAAAGTTTCCTTTGAATCATTATCTCCTTACAAAATGCAATCATGAGTGAATGTGCAAGAAAGTATTCTCAAAAGTTGGATTTGAGATACATTAGTGTGTTTGATTTCAAACTAGAACAACTTCCTTTGAGGATCTGTAGGGTCCCATTTTCTGGCTTTTCAATCTTCAACAGTGAAAGAAATATATAGCATATCTATGTCATTTTATCTATGTTTTAGTGCATGCAATTATTATATTTATTGAATTTAGTTCATAATAGTATTATTTTTTAGATTGGCTTCTTCTTTTTTTATTATATTTGATATAATTTATAGATGCAAATTTCACTTAAGTCAATTTATAAGTATAAATAGAAATTTTTGAATTTTGAATTTTAAGTTTTCAACTTTTTTTTTTTTTTTTCTTAGTAATTATTATGAGTTGATTTAAGATATTTTTGTGTTGATTGTCTATTGTACATAAAGATATCAATTTATTCATTTGAAGATTATCTAAACATTATATAGGGACTTGTCATTAAGTATCTATGAGAGCGAATTATAACAAATTGTTAGAAGAGTACACTAGCACACATCATCTTAGATCTCTTGCGGGCTTGCTTTTGTCTTCAATCTTTTTCTCAAAATTTTAAAGTTAGTTTATTACATGTTTGATAAGAAGAACATAATGCTAGCAATTAAACATGTTCTCCAAAGTTATTTTTAATATTGTCTAGTCCTTATTAGATTTAAAGAGCACATATTGAGGTGAACATTTTTCAAACAACAAAACTCTACCAAATCAAGGTTATGAGCTATAGTTTAGATCTAGCCATTAGGTTCAAGTTTGCACATTAGGAGATCACTTATGCATATGCAAAAGTGAACCCAATAGTCCACAATTATATTTAGAAGATATATATAGTCAAGGGTAAGTGCAAGAAGTTGGGTTTACTTTTAGTGGAAAAATTACAATGTAATTGTTTTAAGAAGGAACAAACATCTATTTTAAAATAACAAATATTCAATTTAGTTTAGAATTCTGAAGTTGTATGAAAACTAAGGTAGCGGAACAAATTCCTACGCTAACCTTGAGAGGAGGTGAACAACAGAAAAAAGGAAGCAATGTAAAGGGGGTGATTACTCATTTTCCAAATTGAACACTTGGAAGGAAGATGTCCTAATACACTCAAGTAGGGCCCAAGCATTGAATGATATAATGATCCTTCGCTAAAATATGTAAATTAAAAATGGAAAGAGGAAAGATGTAATGTAGAAGGAAAAATAGACAAACAAAGACAAAACTGGAAATAACAGACTAATAACTAATTGCCAGAAACTAAACAAAATGAGTTGAATCGAGGTCCAAACTACTATATTGACTTGGGATTTCAACCTGGACTGCAATTGCAAGGTACAAAATGTTTCAAATGTTTTGTACCTAGGAACATATTGTTTCATGTGTTATATTCTAGACACTTTAAACCGAAAATTTTGAGGACTCTCTGACTATTCTTGATCTACTTGAAAAAGTTTTGACTTCTCTATAACATGTTCCTACACACATAAACATGAGGAAAAGATTGGGTAAAATGGTTTTTCCTTGGTCAAACCCCTGTTTAAGAATCAACCTTAAAAATAAAAGGAAATTGCATAAAGGAAAGTGTGTAAAAAGGTAAATGTTTGATTCACCTTGCTTAAACACTCATTTACGGATGTAGAAATAACTAATACCAATGAAGATGTTTGAATGTACTTGAATTCAGGGAGTTGACCTTGGAATGTAGAATAGAATTAAGGATACCCTCACAAATGCAAGGATCTAAGAATGTCACTCCTAGATCTTCAATGTAGATATGCTTGATAATCACTTGCAATGAAGGGGAGATTAATGCAGATGGAAGGAAGGATCTTCTTGCTTGATTGAGAACTCTTCTAGTTGGCCATCATGAGACAAAATCTTTCTTCAATGGAGAATATTTCCTTATAATTGACTTGGATGATTAAGAAGAAACTAGATCTTGGATACTTGCCTTCAAATATTGAATCCAATTGCTTGAATGCTTGATTGCTCTTGATCTCTTGAATGCCTTATGAAAACTTGATTGCACTTGATAATGGATGTATATCTGAATGTTTTTCAAAAGGGGGGAGATAAGGTGTTTATATACCTCATCCTACATTTTAAGATTAAAAAATAAGCCAGACCAACTACGAGATCTAATTACCCACAAAAACCTGGCTCTAGGCCAAATTTTAGCCAAAACAAGTGGGAACATAATGTCTCAAATGTTATGTTCTTGGGTACATATTGTTTGAAATGTTATGTTCCTAGGTACATAAAGTTTGAAACGTTATATTCCTAGGTACATAACATTTGAAATATTATGTACCTAGAGGTTTAAGCCAAAATTAGGATTGGGTGTTGTGATGATGGAAAAATGTGGGAAAAGAGGAATCAAGTTTCTAGGATCAAGCATAATGGACATCAGATCTTGAAATCACCAAAATGATGTCTAATAGAGAATCCAATTATGGGTGCTAACTTTTTAGGACAGTACATTTATCCCCCACTTTAGTGGGAGTATGAGACAAACTCATGCTCGTGGTAAAGTAGATCAGTGCATAAAAATAATATTTCAAGGTCAAGGAGACAAAGAACTGTTAAGCCCCCAAGTGACTTAAGTCCTTATCAAATTCAAAACCAAGATAAAAATAGGCATCACTCAAAAGAGAGACAAAGATAAGGAGAGAGAGGCACAACCACTAGCCTATTAAGGTCTTTCCTTACTATGGATCATGCAAAGAGAAAGTGTTACTGCAAAATATGGCATTGATAGTCTAGAAATCTATGCTATGCTAGTCAACCCATCAAAACAAAGTGATGGATCAATCCTTAAGAAAAGCATTGTCTTCATTAAGGGATCTTGAAAAGGCGGTTAATCCTAAGGAAAACATTGTCTCTACAAGGATCTAGAAAAGGAGGATCAGTCTAAGGATCCATTGAATAATGCAAAGGGGTATGATAATGTAAAGATGAACGCAAGGAAAGCATTATCTCCTTATCTATTTTTCAAAAGAAATTGCATCAAATCATTGTGTGTGTGTGTGTGTGTTCAAATGTGAAACAAGGATTGAAGTGTGTGCCCCCATGTTAAAGTGATTGCAAATGCCTTAATGAGAGCAATAGTTTTAACAAATAATACATGCACCCACAAGAGATGTTCCCACTATAAGATGCCCCCAAGAAAGGACAAACCAAGTGAAATGAAACACATGACAAAAGAGAGCATCAAATGGATCTACTAATTCATGGGTCAGTATGATCATATGATAACTCATGTATATCATAATTATATCAAAATGAAATGTCATCAATCCCCAAAGGAAATAACACTACAAGAACAATGGAAGAATAACATGTAAGAGTTACGAAGAAGATTCTTTTTGGGTTGGCATCACGGAGACCAAAAAGAATAGGTAGCTACCATTTTGCATCATCCCCCATCAGATAACACAAAGGCACATTTATGAACAATAGCAATTGCACAACATAACAAGTATAAATATATAGAAGAAATAAGATACAAATATAGGAATGTCATGATAGGTTAGTTCCTTTATAACCTTGTGCCAACATAACAACAAGGGTCATCTAAAAAAATCAAAATAAAACATATAAAAGTAGCACATCACAGGAGAAGATCATTACAATAGGAAAATGCAAAGAATCCACCGCACAAGAGAATCTAGTCAAGCATGTCGTCTGCCCCCCCCCCCAATCTTAATATGTAGTGTTTAGGGAAAGTGGGAAACAAAAAAGAGGAGAAACATCAAGCACGAAAAATAGGAAAATAGCCAATTCCAAAAAAGGACCTTGTTGTAAGGATGAGTCACTTTTTTTCACTAGGAGGAAGAGATAATTATTATGCCAATCTAGCTAGTAAATCATGATTAACATCAATAAACTCAATCATATCATCAGAATGAATAGCATGAACATCATAATTTTTTAAATCATCATCATTGAGAGTATCTTATTCATCCAAATTGATTGCAAAAGAATCTAAGATATGAAAAGAATCATCCTGTTTGTTTAATTTTATCTTTTTCAAACTAACTTCCTCCCTTGGGCTATGCATAGGTTGTCCAAAGGGACTCAAGGAATAAATAGGTTTATTAGGGGAGGAAATGATTTGGTAAGCATGCTCATAGTCTTTAGCATGACATTTATGGTGGAGATCATGAGTACAATAATTATGTTTGGTTTTTCTTGAGATCTGAATTGGTTTAGGATCAATCAACATTGGGTCTTTTTCTTCTTTATGGGGAAGAACAAAGTGAACAACACTATGTTGAGACATAGTATCTCTAGAATGTTTATAGGATATTGGAGGTGGAAAGGAAGCATAAATAGGTGTAGGAAGAAGTCCAGGTCTAGGACAAGGAGATGGAACAATCTTAGGATCGCTAAGCTCACAAATCTTGTGGATTTTAAATTTTGGATAAGATGGGACAAGATTCTATTTGTGAGGTTGGATTGGTTGAGGCATCGAAGGCTAAAATAATTCAAGGTCAAATTTCCCTCGATTCACTAAAGAATGATAGACTATGATTAATTGTTATGATTTTTCCATTATGAGGAAATTTCAAATACTTATGGATAGGAGAGACTACAACAAGACTACAACTTTCATGCAAGTGAGCCAAGGAATACCAAGTCTAACTTGAAATTGATCGTAAGTTGGGATGACAAAAAATGTGACATCTAGGGTTTTACCACCAACTTCTATGGGAAAATTAATGGAACCATGGGTAGGATAAGTGAAATCATTGAAAGTTTTGATCATCACATTAGATTTGTCATAGAAATATTGTTGCAATTGTCTAGTGTAAAGATGTTCTTCAGTTATAATATTCACCATACAATTAGGATCTATAAGGACACCACAAGAAAATAGATCATTAACCTTTGTAAAAATGTAAAGAGGACCATAAGGTGCTTTAATTGTCTCACTATGATAAAATGTGATGCAACGCTCAGGTTCAAGTGTTAGGTTTTGATTTGGGTTTGGATTGATCAAGACGGTTGATAACATCATTGGCTTTAGTGGACTCAGTATCATAGTCAACAACGTGGGTGGAGGAAGAAGGTAAAGACTGAGTAGATTCAACAGTATTGGTCGAATGAGAAGGTAAAGAATTGGTGTAGATTTGTAATTTTTGGTTGGAAGGTGCTACAGACTTGTTTCCTTTATTATTAACACCTTCAATAGATATAGCATTGGAATCAATGATGTCTTGAATAATAGATTTCAAATGGAAACACTTTGATGCAGGAGCATTTAGGGTGTAAGAGCAGTCTTTCATCACCCAAAACTATTGTCTATTTTTCAATAAGGGTTGTCTTTGGACAGGGTTACTTATTTTGGAAATTTTAATATTTTTAGTAAGTTATTCATTTGAGCATTGCTTGTTCCAATTGCTTCTTTGGAGGTTCATTTTGGGTAAATAAGGTTGTTGGTAAAGTTTCATGGCAAGGTCAAGTATGGTTTTGAAGATTTTTTTTGGCAGCATGCTACAAAAACTTTGAGCTCGGTTATGAAGGTCTTAGAGGCTTTGAAAGGGGGGTCAAAATTTGATCAATTGGTGTTTTGAAAGATCAAGGTTGTAGAGTGCTTTGTGGGATTTTTGAAATTGGGTTATAATAGAAAATTGAGTCAATGGTTCACAAGTTATGGTTTTTTGAAGTTGGGCCATCGGGCCTCAAGTTTCAATACAAAAAGAAGGGGGACAAAATCACTTAAGGTGATAAATTGAACTGTTGGGCATGAAAATGGGAAAATTTCACTTCTAGAATCTTCTAAGTCAATTAATTTGAGTCACAGGAAATATAAAATCCTAAGAGGGTCAGATTCACAAAGGCCAAGCTGAAATGTCATGCTAAAATTTGGTGGAAAGAGGTTCAGTTGGAGAGAAATAGAAGAGGGAAGGATAATATAACAAGGTGGGATCAGATGGTGGAAAAATTGAAGAGACAATTCATTCTTATTGACTATGAACTTGATTTGAAAAAGAAAATGCAAGTGTTGAAGCAAGTAGGAAAATCTATCCAGGAGTATACATAAGAGTTCTATCGAGTCCTTATCAAAATGGTTCATTCTAAAGATAAAAAGGAGAAGCTTATCTATTACATAAATGGGTTGAGGCAAAGTATTTAAGAAGATTTTATAATGGTAATAATGTCTACCATTGAAGACACATATCAATTTTCTTTGAAGGTAGAAGAAAAACTAAACAAGAAGTTTGAGAGAAAGAAACGTGGAAGAGGTCTTGGTGGAAAGCCTAGTGGATGATCTTATGGAGGTCAAATGAAGATCATAAGTGTATGAATAATATGTATTGAGAGGGTGGGTGAATCAACACAAAAAAAATAATGAATTAATTCAACCACTGAACCAAATAAATGTTGAAATAATTTCCAAATTATACAGTAAATAACTTATGCAAATATATGCAAGAGATTAATATCAAGAATCCACACACTCATCACATATAACACTGATATTTTTTACATGGAAACCATTTTAAGAGGGAAAAAACCATGGTGGGGATGACACCCACAAGCCCAATACTGCAGTATATCTTGGTCCACCATATCTAAGACATGAGTAAAGTCTACCCTTTGACCCAAATTAGGATGGGTCCTTCCTAGAATATCTACTATGGTCATGTCATGTTCTTCTATATCAGGACTTTGCTAAGAGGTTGAATCCTCTAGTTGATCAGGAATCATTCGTTGTTCTTCTTGAATTTGTTGTTAAGTAGCATTGATCTGGGGATTTTATTTGTCATCCTCATTATAAGAGACAGAACACATAAAGGAATAGGATAAGGATATTCATCCTCCTTTTCATATTTTTCCCATTGAAATGTGGGTGTGTCTTTATTCAACATTTCTTAAGCTAATAAGAAGACTACACTAGTTGTATCTTTAGAACTTTTTTATTTGAGTTTTATGGGTTCTATGAGACCATTTGGATTAGACGCTATAGGGCCTTTCCTTGGATAACCCATAGTTCAAACCAAATTGTATCCCTTGCCATATTTCTTAGGAGAGATCTCACAATGTTTAACATCATTACCTTCAGGTTCTCTATAAAACCATTCCAAGATAGCTTTCTCTTCATTTCATCTCAAGCAGTACAGTTGCCTGAATATAGCTACCATCATATATTAATTTGGCTAGTGTATTTGATGGTTTAATTTCTTCAAAATGTCTCCCATAAATTTGGGTGATGTGGCAAGAGAGGTTAGTGACAGAATAGGTTCTATTGTGTATCCACCCCTCCCCGTGTCTTTGGTTTTAATCTTATTTTCCATTTATTTTGTTATATCTCTAGCTGACTCAGAGGTAGAAACTTCTTTGTTATGTGGGATAAGAGTATCAGTCGACTACTTTAGTGTATTGCAAGCATAATTGTTGTATGTAGTATCTGTGACTTTGACACCATTGAAAGGGAACTTGATACACTAGTGGTAAGTGGACGAGACATCTTGCATCTTGTAGATCCATGGTTTTCCCAACAAAATGGTGTATGCCAGTGGAAGATCTAGTACCTGACATATGACTTCTCTTTCTATAGGACCCACTATGATAGGTAGGCATACGATACCTTTGGAAGATCTCTCTTGTTCATCATATGCCTTTATTGTTATCTTCTTCTTGGGATCAATGACATGCTCTGAAAACCCCAATTGTTCTATCAAATTATATAGGTACAGATGTTCAACCCTACACCTCCATCTATCAAGACTCATTTGAGCCAAAACTTGTGGATCATGACTTCAATGTGTAGGGGTATATTATAAGGGTGACTCAAAGAATTATCATCTTCTTCTAAAAATGACAGATAGTGGGGTGAGGTCATGTGACCCACCATGGATTGAAACCAATCTAAGTACAAGTCCTTAGGGACATTGGCAGTTGACAAGGACTTATCCAAAATCCCTCTATGAGATAGAGATATTTTGAGCAGTTAAAAAATTGATATTTGACCATTTGTTCTTTGCAATTACTTGACAATGTTGTAGTCAGTATCATGAGATGAAACCAGTTGTGTTAAATTTGAAGACTTAGATATGGTTATAACTAGTTATTTGTTTGTTGATGTGGAAGGTTTTGATGATACTAATTGATTTCCAAATGCATAAGGTTGGAAGGTACAACTCCTCTTAGGGTGACCTTTGCTTGTACGTGGGTCACAACGTTAGCCACTCTAGACTCTTTTTCATCTTTCTTGACAAAAATGACATTGCAGTATTCAAAAGGGAATGATTCAAGAATATGTATGATGTTAACATCATTGGTGCCATATGTGTGATTGATTATGTCACCTTCCTTGGAGCTTTCCCCTTTCTCATATTCAAGCAAGGGATTTTTAAATTCTTTATGATCAGCATTCGTGGCATGATTTTTGACCAAAATTGTTTTGTTGTCAATGAGATCTTGGATCTCATGCTTGAGTCTCATATAGTTCTTAGTCTTGTGTCCCTTATTTATGTGGAATTCATAGTAGTCATTATCACTCCACCATTTCAGTTTCACCTTAGGTTCATATGGTCTGGATTTTTCTGGCAATGTGATCAATTTATTTTCCAGAAGAGTCTTCAGCACTGATTCATATGATTCACCTATAGGAATGAAGATACACTTGCATTTGACCCAAGGTTTCTCTTTCATGAGAATTATTATCCCTTTTGAAGGAGCTTTAGTATAATTTTGAGCAACTTTTAGGGCCTTTGTACCACTTGTCAGATTTAAGGTTGTTGGTTTCGAATGAGGAGCAACATGGTCAACTACTCTGTCATTTACCACGCTTTTATTTTTGTTCCAATACTTGTTCTTTTCCTTGGAATTGGAACTATATTTGTTTTCCTTGTAAATAGTGATTTCACCCTTTTTTACAAGCATGCCCTCTATTTTTAGGGCACTCTCCACCAATTTGTCAAAGGTGGGTGGGGCTTGCATCTATATGAGTAAATTCAATTCAAGGATCAGCGTATTGGTGAATATATCCATCTTCTCAGATTTAGGTATGAGGCACAAATATCAAGAAAATAATTTCCTCCATTGTTGAAGAAAAGTCAAAAAATTCTCTCTCTTTTGTTGCTTGGTATTGCACAAATCAATCATTGACATAGGATGCAGGATGTTATATGAATAATGTTGTAAAAACATATTGATCAGTTTGTCAAAAAAATTTATCCCCGTGGGTAACTTTGAAAACCACTCAATAGCTTGACCACCCAGACTCTAGGGAAAGATACACCATGAGGTACGTATGTTCATGCATAAATTTTGTGCATAAAGAATAGAGCTCCCAGACATGATCTTGTGGTTCAAATTGATGAGCATACTTGTCAAATTTTTAGATCTCAACTCCACGTAGGAATGTAGGTAGGTACAAGTTTTTATCAAAAGGAAATGGACAAATGGTGTCCAGAGAATATTTCATGGTTGTATTCTCTTTTTCCTTTTTCATTTTTTGCAATTCAGCTTGCAAGGCTTGCAATTTTTTTGTTACCAGTGTTAAAGGAGTTTCTTCCTCTTTAGTGAAGATGTCTTCAACTTTGTATTAAGGAGGAGGTTGGGCTCCTTGTCATGCTAGTTTGAGGAAGTATTTTTCTTTCTCTTGAGCCATGATGGTTTTCATCATTTTGAGAAATTCTTTGTCATTTTTACATCTAGTAATACTAGCCTCGTTGTTCTTAGAGTCACTTGAGGAGTTCTCTCTATCACTAGCCCAGATACTAACTCTATGATGTCTATGTCTAGAACCTTCTCACCCTTGTATTTCTCCATACATTTTTGAGTTAGATGATCTGTCTCGATGAGAGGTTGATTTGCTTGAATTTTCTGGTTGTTCTATGAAAAGAGGGTTTACTTCAATTGTCAGATGTTGTCTCTCTTCTTCTTGAGATTGTTTGAGAGAGCCTCTAGTTTGTATAGGCATGAATCAATTGATTATCTGATGAGCGCTGAAGTAAAAAATGATGTGTTAATTAAGGCCAAGATAGATGATGATGACAACAAGGTAACGTCCAATTAAGAAGGAGATGCAAATGACTTAGATCTGATTCAAGGTTAAAAAAAACTAGATAATAATGCACTCGCAACTCAGGAAAAGGACAGAAGATAAATAAGACTAAATTGATGATGATGATGATGATGATGATGATGATGGACTGATCAAAGGACTTGAATGACAAATCAACACTCACAATGGCAGACATTAAACTATCAACTGACTATGAATAAAAATGATGATCGACTATGACAAGCTCACCATTCTGAAGTCAAAACTACATAAGACAAGACATAATATAACTAGATGTCTAGAGCTGATGAAAAAATTACTAAATTGCGCAAACTGCTCAACAAACTAAGAGGACTAACAAAACTGAAAAAAAATTCATATTTTTCCAACTGATTGTTAATGTTTTTCATTTCGTTTTCCATTTTTTAATGTTCAGTTTTTGGTTTTGTTTCAAGGTTTGATTGTAAAATGTTCAAAGTGTACAAGTATAGAAGACACACGCATGAAAAGACTCAATGATATCATCACTTTCTAATCCCTATATTCAATTGGCTTAGTGATAAAATCCTCATTCGCTGAGTTAGGTACTCACCTAATAGCTAATCAGAATATGGCCACCACCAATGGGTCTAATGATGTCGTATTATCCAACTGCAAGCGCTAATGGGGGCATGATATGGAGATTTTGTTGGCAATTTGACAATATGAATGTATATGACTTATTTAGTGTTGTCATTAGGGCAACAAAGTCATATGAAGTTTTGTCAAGTAAACTTGGAAGACAAAAATGGCTAAGTATAGAAGACAGAACAAAACAGAGTTATGCAGTTAATCAGAGCACCAGCGCACGTGTGTAAGATTGAATCAGGATATGCATGTTCATACTTAAGCTCTATGATTTTTTTTTATGTTTACCCTATACACACAAGGTACGGAATGAAAGTACAGGAAAGTTATAGAAAGATTAAGTGTACTAACAGTTCAGAGAATGGATTATGGAGCCGAGCTTAGTTTTTGGATTAGCATATAATATTTTGTTTTGTAAAGGCTATGCGCCTATTGTAATAAGTTATTAACTATGTCTTAAACATTATTGTAAAGAGACTTAAGCCAATTTGTTTGGAAGCATTGCGTATAAAGTTTTTTTGGGCCGACTAAGGTCTTGTTTTCAGTCACGTCTATTGAGTATGTATATATACTTAATGTGCAATATTCTTGTAATGTGTATAAGAGTCGAGAATATGTAGAGAAGAAACAATGAAGAGCAGTATGAACTAATCAATATGAGATAAGGTCTTTTAAGAGATCAAAGCATCAGCGCATAAAATGAACTGATCAGACAGTTGTGTCACTTCAGCAATTCAAATTTAAGATATAGTGCATATCTATCTTCAGGAGGTTGTAGCCTTCTTTAATTGAGAAGTGTGCTCTTGGATAGTGAGTCCTCACCCCTAACAGGTTTTTTGTAAATACTCCTAATAGGTTAATTGTACTTACATTGTAAATACTTCTCCTAACAGGGAAAAGTAACTTTAACAGGTTCATTATACTAGTACAATTATTTGTGGGTACTAATTCCCACCGGGGTTCTCCTCTGCTCAAGGTTTCCTCGTAAACATATATGGTGTTATGTGTTATTGAATTAAGCTTCATATGTTATTTGATTTATGTTCAAATTGCTGAAATATAATAATTAATCAAACACTGATTCACCCCACCCCCCCACCCCCCCCCCCTCAGTGTTTCCAACAATTGGTATCAGAGCTCTAGTCCTCTGAAAGAAAGTTTAACCACTTGAGGAGATCATGGATTCAGAAGAAGCTAAACATCTGAAAAAGAATCCTGAAGCAGCCCTTGATGATCTTGACAGATCTGAAAAAGAAAATGAAGAACTAAAACTAAAGGTTGATGGCTCCCAAATGCTCATCAATAAATTAAGAAAAGATTTGAAAGATTGCTCCACAAATGACTTGGGAAAAATGGTCAAGAAATTGAATGAAGAGAACATGTCTTTAAAAGATAAGATTGAAGATCTAAACGAACAACTTACAGATAGCCTAACAACTATTGAAGAAAAGACCAAAGAGAGTAAACAATTAGATGATGAACTTATGCAAGCAAACATGAAAATCTTGGAGTTAGAAAACATCAAGAAAAAGATGGAATCTGAATTAACAGAAGCAAAAGACAAGATTGATAAACTACACACAAGTTCTAATCTAATTCAATCACAACTTTATGCACAGAAGCTAAAAGGTCATACTACTGGTATTGGATACAGTGTAGCTCAAATTGAGATCAATTCAATGTAAGAAAGAAAGAAAGCTCAAACACAATCTTTAGAAGCAAAGAAAATTGAAAATCTTGAAGAGGCTAAAGCAGAACCACCCAAAGATAAACACAAGGTAGTTAACCATACTTTTTATGCCTGTAACAAGCATGGAAACTTGGCAAGAGATTGTAAAGAGGTAAGACCTTTCAATGGTTATTGTTACTCTTGTAATAATTTTGGTCACAGGGCTATACATTGTAGAACAAGTCAAAGAAATCAGTCACAACGGAACCAAAGAAATATGATTCAATACAATTAGAAAAATCAACTTCGAAGAAACTTGCAGAACATTACATGTCAGATATGTAATTACAATGGACACTCAGCTAAGAAGTGTAGCATGATGAATAATAACATCAGACCTCCTATCATTTTTCACTCATGTGGCAAAGCTGGACACATCTCAAGGTTTTGCAAGTCAAAAGCACAGAGACAAGAGAATCCTAAAAAGTCACTATTTGAAGAATCAGGAGAAGTTAAGTTTGCACAAGCTAAAGATGATTCAGATAAAATTTGGGTTGAAGTAAAGAAGGATAATGAAGAGATCAAAGTATTAGATGCATACATAGTGGATGCACCTTCTACTTTTGGTTAGTTGACCCTCATGGTCTTAGGGGGAGCTATTCTAGCTCTGAACCCCTGCATGGCTGGTATACTAACCCCTGAGTATGTGCCTATGGATTCATGTATTTGGTGAAAAATTGGGAAAGTATACATGAACACATAGCTTGAGCAGTGACAGAAGAAAAGATTGAAATTATCTATGCAAACCGCTTTACGACAACAAGCATTAAATGCAATAATCCTTTATATAAGATTGTAAAAGATCTTTAATCCTCACTTTGCATTCGAGATTGAGCACATGAGATCTAAGAATCAAAGCAGTAAAGGTTAACAATTTGGTTGGTTGGTAAATGGATTGAAGTTGAAACGGAACCCTAGCAGTTGCATCATTTCATAATTGCAGTGAAACCCTATTTAATCAATCATCAAGTAAGTATGGAAACCCCTGTAGTATTTAACATTGTTGAAAGGAAGAGATTCATGTTTAAGAAGCATCCATTCAAGTTTATACTAGATGATGTAGAAGGGGCATTTTCCAAGACTCTGCTAGGAGTCGTGCATGTAGAAGACATACACACATACATCTATTGCAAGAAGGAAAATGTTGGAGATAACAGTATAGCTACTCTTATGGCTTCAATGATGAAACTAGACTATTCATTCAAAGATGAATATGTGCATCTCACTGACAACCCTATCTTCAAGTATTCTAACGCACATGAGTTATATGAGCCAGAATGGGTTAAAATCCTACTGAGCAGGATACATGATGACCTATATTGGATTGGTGAAGTTTCTGTCTGCATTACTGTAGACCTAATTCATGATATGACTGGACTTCGACCTAAGACTAGACCAGTTCTTCCTACTGGTAAGGATGTTAAGAAGTAGGTTGAACAAGCATACTTATCCAAGAGTGATAGGCGCAGAATGACTGTTGATCCCATTAAGGAAAATGACATCAAATTGGTCACTATGATATTAGGTTATAAGTTCCAGTACGCAAGCAGACTGAACAATGTATCTGCAGCTACTGTCCTGGTAGCAATAAATATGGTAAAGGATAATACTCAGTACAATCTAAGTGAGATATTACGCACACAGATAATTGACAACATTAGAGATATCAATCATGACAAGAGCAAGATATTCAGATTTGGCTCTTTGATCATCTATCTATACGTTCACATTGTTGGTAAAGTTGCTAATCTTTACCTAGACAAGAGTAAACCTACCATGTCACAAATTTCATTAAAGGCTACATCAGAGAGTAGTGCTAAAGACTCTATGGATATGGAGATAAAAACATTTAGGATCAAAATGTAGAAGAGGTTCAGATTATCAGAGAAGATAGTTGAGAAATACAAAGACACCATATGCTTCATGGTGGAAACTGACTATACTTGCATGGAGGCAGTTGAGCCTAGAACAAAATGGATTCACCCACTTGGATATGAAGTTGAAGATAAAGTTTTGGAAGGATATGCACAAGTCCTCTTATCTGCACCCAAGGATCCTAATGAACCTAGATGGGGTACTTACAAAGAAAAGACAAATCAAGTTGATTATGTCTTATACAGTGCAGACAATAAAAGAAAGGCATCAAGGATCACATCTAACATCCTAAAAGTTCATGGGGTTACACAAGAAGACCTAGAAAAAGATAGGGAAGATAAGATTGCAAAAGAGCTCAAACAAACAGAAGTTAAAACAGAGAAGTCTAAGGACATTCCCAAGAAGAAGATGAAGAAATCTGATGAAGGTACATCTGCGCCATCAACTACTATTGATCTAGAATCTTCTCCACCTTCAGTACCAAGCAAGATGTCTAGAAAGAAGAAACAAGTTCCCACAAGTCATCCATCCTCAAGGACCACAAGGAGAAAAGTAAAGAACACTCAAGCCCCTCCTAAGGTAGGATTCAAACCTAGTCTAACAGTCCTTAAGAACAGAATTGTTAATGAAGGAAGACTAGAATCTATCAAGAATGTCTATGAAAAATACCAAGAGATAGACAAATCGGAAACTCATTCTATGATTATCTCTCACATGATTAAGTTTAAGAGGATAGTATTTGAACTTAAAACAGTCATACCAGACAAAGTATGGAACATACTTGATGTATTGAAAAGGAAAGCAATTGAAGAAGATATGAGGATTAGAGAAGAAACATTAGACAATCTTCTCCCTGTTTGCTCACATGATGAAAAAGCTATACTGCTAGATTTGGTAAAACCTCATCTCAGAACCAAAACAAGAATACTTCATATCATGAACAAAGAGTATGAAATGGTTGGTGGAGAGACTCAGAAATATTTTGAGGGAGTATTTATGGATAGACATATGTATCCATCGATGGCGCCTACAGCAAAAGTGACTCCAGTCCCTCCCAAACAGGATAAAGAACCAGTGATTCAAAGTGCGCCTATGACAGGTCCATAGGACTCAGCGCCCACTGTTCCAACACCTTCTGATACAGCCAAAGATTCATAATAAACTATTTTGATTGATGTTATTAAGATATCCATGACCGCTTCTGACAATGACATGGACAAAGTTGAAAAAGCATTTGTCATCTCTGAGGAGACAGAGAAGGTATGCACTGATAACACTTCATTACAACAAGATGAAGTTCCAAACAAAGATTCAACAGATTTGAATAATAAGGAAGACAATCAAACTAATGAAACACCAGTTATGGAGATCCCAGTAAAAAGTGAATATATGGATACTAGTCAAAATACTATATTCACCCCATCCATTCAACCATCAACTTCATTGTTGTCAAGTTTAACTCCTGACTCAGCAAGTCTAGATGCATGGGGAGAAGAAGACTTGATCAAGATCAGTGTCTTAGCCATGGAAAAAGCCAAAGAGAAACAAGTTATGAGAAACCCTCTCTTTTTGGAGTCAGTGAACATTTTGAATGACCTAGTGCCTGCAGACAAGAAAGTGGCTAAAATTCAGTTAGTTGATGATGTAAATAGCATCCTAACAAGATTCAAGGCACACTTCACAAGTTTAGTAGACTCAACTACTAGAACCGCAGAGGAATAGTATAAAAAGGAAAGATTGAATGAATTGGTAATTAATTTTTTCCTTAGATTTAAATTTATTGAAGATTGGTCAGACAATACTGAAAGAGTTGGCATCAAAAGGTAGAAAGGTAATAGCAAATTGCATGGACAGAGACAAACTCACCTCTGAGCACATCAAGAAGATAGAAGAGGCAGATATCTTGGTTGATAACATAAGACAATAAGTTGAAACATCATCCCAAGACATCAACATTTGCAACAATATCTATCAAGGTCAGATAGACAAGATAGAAAAAGCTAAAATGGAGATCAGTAAGATAAGGATCAGGCAGACTCAACTGAGAAATGCACTTGTGCCCTCCTTAGCAGTTCTAAACGAGAAAATCAAACAGATTGA
Organism: Thuja plicata; assembly: GCA_018584345.1. Taxonomy (NCBI): domain Eukaryota; kingdom Viridiplantae; phylum Streptophyta; class Pinopsida; order Cupressales; family Cupressaceae; genus Thuja; species Thuja plicata. The sequence continues at coordinate 1,084,519 of MU223045.1, read as the reverse complement.
TGCAACCATTTCCACCTATGATCAAGGACCCTGCATGGATCTGACAAAGATGGAGAATCTTACATATGCCTTATGCGCCCATCTTCAAACAGTTGATGCACTGAAAGCATTCTGGCAGCAAGAGATCAAAAACCTATAGATTGCTTATCCAGATGTGTACATGGAGTAAGTATCTAGACACTTACAATTTTGACACCTTTGCCATTAATGTCAAAGGGGGAGTAATGTATGTATATAAGGAGAATGTTATATAGACAAAGTTATGATAGAAATTTTTTGTTAAGTCAAAGTTTAAGCAACTTGGCCACATTCATTTGTTGCCATTAATGACAAAGGGGGAGATTGTTGGCAAGTTGACAATCTGAATGTATATGACTTATTTAGTGTTGTTATTATGGCAACAAAGTCATATGAACTTTTGTCAAGTAAACTTGGAAGACAAAAATAGCTAAGTATAGAAGACAGAACCGAACAGAGTTATGCAGTCGATCAAAGAACCAGCGCACGTGTGTAAGATCGAACCAGGATATGCATGTTCATAATTAAGCTCTATGATATGTTTTTATGTTTACCCTATACACGCATGGTACAGAATGACAGTATAGGAAAGTTACAGAAAGATTAAGTGTACTAACAGTTCAGAGAACAGAGTATGGAGCCGACCTCAGTTTTTGGATTAGCGTATAATCTTTTGTTTTGTAAAGGCTATGCGCCTATTGTAATAAGTTAGTAACTATTTCTTAAACATTATTGTAAACACACTTAGGCCAATTTGTTTGGAGGCGTTGTGTATAAAATTGTTTTGGGCCGACTAAGGTCTTGTTTTCGGTCACGTCTATTGAGTATGTATATATACTTTATGTGCATTCTTGTAATGTGTGTAAGAGTCGAGAATATGTAGAGCAGAAACAATGAAGAGCAGTATGAAATAATCAATATGAGATAAGGTCTTTTAAGAGATCAAAGCATCAGTGCATAAAAGGAACTAATCAGATAGCTGTGTCACTTCAGCAGTTCAAATTTAAGATATAGTGCATATCTATCTTCAGGAGGTTGTAGCCTTCTTTAATTGAGCAGTGAGCTCTTGGACAGTGATTCCTCACCACTAACAGGGTTTTTGTAAAGAATCCTAACAGGGTCATTGTACTTACATTGTAAAGACTGCTCCTAACAGGGCAAAGGAACTTTAACAGGTTCATTATACTAGTACAATTATTTGTGGGTACTAATTCCCACCGGGGTTTTCCTCTGATC